>JASSUY010018130.1:0-22210 GCA_032466535.1 Forpus xanthops | reverse complement strand
AGTAGTGATTTATGTTATACCTTAGTTACTAAACTGTTCTTATCTCAACCTGTGGGAGTTGCATTCTTCTGATTCTCTTCCCCATCCCCTCGGACTGAGGAAGAAAGAGAGGTGAGTGAGTGAGAGAGCCGCTGCATGGGTTTGAAAGCCTCAAACCCCGGCACTGTGTCATTACACTTCCAATGGCATAGATACATTTTAAAGCAGCCATGACATTTTTAATGCATGTGAGCACGAAAGAATGAAGTAAAAGGAATGGAGAAAATGTAAGCTAGGGAAATTCTCTAAATTGTAGGGAACATATCTAGATCATATGGACCTTTCTTGCAGTTTTATGCAGCAGATAGGAAAATCCTCACATTTGCAGGCTCTCGTCTTTGTGAGAGACTTAAGCTACACTAATATTCACTGGAGAATACAGGGACATAAACAATCCAGGTTCCTGCATTGGTGATAACTTCCTGCTCCAACTCATAGAAGAGCCAATGAGAAGAGGTGCTGTGCTGGGCCTTATACCACCAAAAATAGGTTCAGTGGGGATGTGAAGGTCAAAGGCAGTCTTTACTGCAGATAGTGGAGTTTAGTCTTTGGCCTCTTCAAAGACCTTCTTAGAATACTCCATGGAATCAGGCACTGGAAGGAAGGGGGGCCCAAGAAAGCTGGTTGATATTTAAGGATCACATTCTCCAAGCTCGAGAGCAGTTCATCTCAAGAAAGTGGAAGTCAGGCAGAAATGTCAGCAGGCTTGCATGGATTAGCAAGTTGTTCCTAGATATATTCAAACACAATAAGGAAGTATACCAACAATAGAAACAAGGAAAAGTAACTTGAGATGAATAGAGAAAAATTGTGAAAGTACCCAGAGGTGAGGTTAGGAAAGCTAAAGCCCAAATGGAATTGAATCTGAACAGATACACCAAGGACAAGAAGGACTTCTAGGAGTACAATAGGAGACATAAGGAAGACTAGCGAAAATGTGGGCCAAATCCTTAATGGGATAGTGGACCTGGTTACAGAGGACATGGAAAAAGCTAAGGTAATGAATGACTTCTTTGCTTTAGTCCCTACAAGCAAGACGAGCCTCCAGGAATGCCATGTCCCAAGACCAGTGGGAAAGGTGGGAGGAGGGAAGATGTACCCTTGAGTAGAAAAGGGTCAGGGTAGAGAATACATAAGTGAAATGGACATAAATTAATCCATGGGACCTGAAGTACTTCAAAGGAACTGACAGATGTCATTGTAAGGCCACTCTCCATAGTCTTTGATCCATTATGGTGGCTAAGAGATGCGGCATGAAACTGTAGGAAAACAAATGTCAAAGTAATTTCAGGTCAAAATACATCCAGTAACATTTTCATTATACTACTTCTGGTATGTCAATGATAAATTACAACAGATATGCTAATGGATGCAGTACTGGCTACAGTCCTATGTAATATCTTCATTAATAATCTGAGTGATAGGGTACAGTGTACCCTCAGCAAGTTTCTAAGTAACACTAAACAGGGAGGAGTGGCTGATATGCTAGTGGATCATTTAGCCATCCAGAGAGACCTCAACAGGCTGGAGAAAGGGCCTGTCAGGAGCCTCATGGAATTTAACAAGGAGAAGTGCTGGGAGCATGGGGGGAACAACCCCATGCACTGGTTGCTGGGTGCTGCCCAGCTGGAAAGCCACTTTGCAGAAAAGGACCTGGGGGTCCTGGTGGACACCAAGTTTGATAGGAGTCAGAAATGTGTTATTCCTGCAAAGATGGCAAATAAATCAGATGCATGATTAAGGGACTAGAGTACCTCACATGTGAGGAAAGGCTTAGCGAGCTGGGACTGCTCAGCCTGAACAAGAGACGGTTCAGGGAGGGATCTTATTAGCGCATACAAATAAAATGTGCCAAGAGCACAAAGGCAGTGCTTTTTCAGTGATGCTCAGTGAGAGGACCAGAGGCAATGGGCACAAACTTAAACAGGAGATTTCTTCTGAACATCAGGAAATATGTGTTTGCTGAGAGGGTGATCAAGCAGTGGTGCAGGTTTTGCCTCTCTCCTTGGAAATGTTCAAAAGTCATCTAGAGATCGTTCTGGGCAGTGTGCTTTATGTGTCCTGCTTGACCAGCAGGATTGGACAAGATGACCTACAGAAGTCACTTTCAGTCTCAATCATTTTTTGATTCTGTGCCAGTCTGTGATTATTTTTTTTTTTTTTTTTTTTAGTCACTAAAGTGTTTGTCACAGCAAATGTGGCCATTCGCATTAGCAATTGTAGTAAGCTGAAGCACAAATACATTTCACTGTCTGAAGATTTTAAAGCAGCCCCTATTCATCCCCCAAAATGCTTAGAAGTATAAAAGCTCCTACTTTCTCACAGTAAACTAGATAACAGGAATTATTTGTTTCAGACAGCAAGGAAAAATATCCATAGTGAATTAAAATTCAGTAGCAGAATTTGATCAGCTAATTTGCTTTTAAACCCTCCCATCTGTGCAACCAATAATCACAACTGGTACAATTATCCAATTGTTGTTCAGTATGTAGCAATCTTATTACTGTAAACAAAACACTGTGTTAACATTAATCGCTTTTTAATGATGTCTTTTGCGCAGTGGCTGCAAAACATCCATACTAAAATTAACAACATGGAAATGAATTTTCTGTGTACCTTAGTTCCACCCACTCCTGCCACCTGGCTGGTGGAGAAGTACAGAGCACATCTGTGGCCTTTCAGTCCTCCTCATAAAGTTTCTAAAATCTTTATCTATTTGTAGTTCCACTCTTCCCCATATGAACTAGAAATGTGATATTTCATTGCTCTTTAAACATGTATATTTTATCTCTTCTGTATGTATCATAATTTCAGTCCAATTTTCCTGACATTCACTGTTCGTGTATCAATAAATCTTTTACTGTCTGTCTCTTTCATTAACACTGCATCATCCGTATCTAACCCTTGAAATGTCTCTGGATTTGTTTGACTTTTTTTTTCAGTCCTTTTGACTGATACCAGAGTTGGTTCATTTGTTAGAGTGGGCACTGACTGTTCTTTTAAGGGAAAGAAAAAAAAAAAAGGATATTCAAAACCATGACTTTCTGTCCTGCTATTTTCTGTACATGACTCCATTATCCTTTCCTCCTTCCCATCACCTGCATTTTATTTCTTCCTTTCTCTCACTTCCCTTAAATTCTTTCAGATTGCCAATTACAGTGACACTCTGAACTGGAAATAATATAAGTAAATAGGTCTAATCTTCTGCTAACTATTCAACCCCATTGTGATAAGGACAACAGTTAATACCAGGAGTCTGGTTCTGGAAAGTGCTTATTCAAGCTGGTAATTTAAAGGTACTTTGCCAGTTTATAGACCATGAATGTTTTGTACTTAAATAAAAACCTGCTTCACTGATCAACTTAGAGATGGTATTTTCTTCTAGAAAAGAAAAAAAACACATGGACCCAACTCATACTATCTGAAGGCTAGAGGTGACAGAACTCTGCAGAAATCCATGGGAGGTGAATGCAAATATTTGTTTCACAGTCAAAAATGTTTCTTTCATCTTTTCATTTATAAATTTTCTGTGGATAGCAATTACTTTTAGATCTGTTTGACTGCTATCAATATTAGAAATAGCTTTAGAGTTTCTTGAATTGTTTTTTTACAAAAAGGACCTGCTTCCTGTTCATTGCAGCATTACCACAAGTGCCCATTTAACCCTTTACTGTAGTTCAGATAGATACACATACAAGGAACCACTGCTTTTCCCCAGACTCTTTATTCAAGGCAATATAAAGCTAACATTTTCCTAGTCTATTTAATTACACAACTTTCCACAATGTTGTGGAAATGTTTTACTTCCTGTCTCCATTGTTCTCAATTGATGTTAAATGCTTAACTGTGTCACTTATACTGCACACCTTAACCTGAGGTTCATTTCACAAGCGCTGCAGAGGAGGTGCCTTCAGAGGAAATCTTCACTGAACAGTGGGAGTGCCAACTGCCTACCATATGTTGTAGGTAGGAATGAGTTTTCTGTCTATGGTGTGGTTCATCAAAGGGTCTGAAGCCCAATTAAACCACTTTGATGTCAGAGTGTAAAAATCAAAAGCAAACACAGAGTTAACATTGTGATTACTTTAGCTAACCACAGTAAGGAAAGGAAATAATATTACTTACTTTCATAAAGTATTATTTTGAAATTGAACATTCTCTAAAAATTACCTTTAGTGTTGAGAAGTTCCCTAAATTTATCTAGTAAATTGAGACTACTGAGCTTCCCTAAAGGGTGGGATGAAGCTGTTATAAACTGCATATAAACCCTCAGGATGTGTTCAGAGAACTGAGAGTTTGATTTCCTTAGTTTTGGGGAAAAACTTCTCTTAACCTCAATTTGTTGTACGCTGAGGGTTGTAATTCTGACTTTTCCAGTGAATCTGAAATTGTAATTTTGGCTTTGTTTTGAATTTTTCATTAATTGTAAAATAGTAAAAATTCAAAATAACATGTAACACATTCAACTTCTATTGATAGGTTTAAAAAAATAAAAATAATCCTGGATTGAAAGAAATCCAATCTATACATACTAATGGGTTATTTAAATTCCTTTTAGTTGCTGCATACAACTGGGGGGGGGTGGGGGGAAAGAACAGCACAACAAACTTTTTCTGGAAATTTTCAACCACTTTTACTGATTACTGTTATGCAAATATAGATTTAAGAAACCTTCCAAAGACAAGTACTGACACTGCCTTTGTAATGTACTTCAGTATAGTTCTGAAGTCCACCTTTAAGGTATGGGAAACATGATCATGTTTGATTAATTCATGGTTGGAGTTTACACAGACATTGCATTTGGTGTGAAAGGGAAGAGGCACTTCTGTGCCAGACAGGTAACAATAATGGTTATCATGATATGTGGTAACTGTGAACTATTTGGAAGATGGAAAAAAACTTAAAATCATTTCTAATTCAGAATTCTAAATGAGAAGAAGAGTAAGTAAATCAATAAGCGAAAAAGTTAATCACAAACCTTTTTTGAAGTCACTATTAAGAGGATCTAAATGAAAAATGCTGTGTTTTTAACTTTCAGTTACAACTCCTCAGAAAGAAAGTAGTGCCTGCGAAAACATGTCACCAATAGAAGGCACTGCTGCAAAGAAATTTTTTCAAGATCTCAGGTTTTCTGGAGTAACTGTCACAAAATGTCACCAGGGTTCCTGGAGTGACAGCCACTTCATTTCATCTTGTGAAACTTAACAGTAGGAGATATACAGAACACAACCTGGCATTATTTCTGAGCTGCAGATCATATTGTACATTCTGTATTTTTAATCATGTAGCATACATCATTATGCTAGAACATGTTCCTTTTATTATTTAGTAAAGCAAAGCTTTACAGTATGTTTAGTCCAGACTGATATAACACATTACATTAGACAGATCATGGTAGCTTTTGTTGGGGTAGCTTACTGATTTACTGCAAATAGTACAGAGCCTGTAACTGTTCTATACAATCAAAGAAATACTGTTGTAAACTGCAGATTTTTCCTTAAATGGTATGACTTCTTTGGTTCAGTCAATTCTGAATAAATAAGGGACTTTTGTTGAGCTTAAAACTGTAGTAAAAAATTAACGTAGTCATCTAAACTGAGCTGTACCACACCACATTCTGATTAAAGGAATTAGTCCTATTCAAAATCAATGTAACACCTAATTGATAGGTGACAAAGTGATAAATGATGGATATCAAAGTCTAATCACTAATAGCAAATCAGAGAATGAATATATAGCCTCAAGATCTAATCCTCAATCCAATGCAACTCAATGTCTCTGCCAAAGACGTGAAGAAAATATAAACAATTTTCCATTAGGGTTTACAGACAACCAAGGACTGGCGAAGTGATAGATAATAACAGGGGTCATTTTTAAACTGAGCCAAACCACTTTAAGAGGGTCACAGACAAAGAGGAATAATGTCTCTGTCAGATACCATTTTTTTCAGGAGTCAGATAAAAAGACATAAATATAAAGGGACAAAAGATTATTGAGTGGGAACCACGTCCTGGGAAGAAGTAATGACCTTGAAAAACATTTAGTGCTTTGCCATGCTGCAGAACCATCTGACCATGAATTTCCAAAAGTGTTAAAAAATTCAGGAGCTAAGATTGAAGGTAGACAAATTCAAAAGGGAAGAAACACATATTTTAATAGTGATTAACCTTTTGAAAAGCTTCCCTGGGGAAATTGTGAATGCATCTTCATAAAAGTCTTTGGTCTAAGACAATCTTTGTGAAATCTGTACTTACTCATCCAAAATAATTATTGGATTCAATAAAGGTATTGCAAGGTGAAATTTTATAGTTGATATTACATAGGAACTTCAAATAGAAGTTCATTAAGGTTCATTTTTGATTTAAAATTGGTTGAAGGAAAAAAAAAAAATGGGACCAACATTATAATCTGGACTTGGAATTTCTGTTGAAGCTGCTTTTCAAATTAAAACCAAGCTTTAGATCATGTAGGGTTCCTTCCCTCTCCCTCAAACTACTGGCTCTATTTTACATACTTTTTGTAAAAGCAAACAAAAAAACCCAAAATACAAGTAGACACTATTTTAGAGAATCATGTTTTTCATGTTAGTTTCATAGGAAAACATCTTTTTCTCAGATTAGTGAAAGTCTAAGTGATTGTATTCAAGACTATTCTAAGAAAGCCACAAGACCGAAGTGTATATATAAAGATGATGCAGTAAATATATCAGGGCAGAGAAAATTATACAAGAATGTGGGTAATACATCTAAGAGAATGTCGACATAATAAACAGAAATTAATGAAGTGTCAGTGCTTCCTCTTATGTTCACTTACCCCCTCTTCAGTGAGTCATATCCACTCTAGAGAGAAGTACAAACATAGCAAGATACTTTGCTTCTTTATTCAGACTTTATTACAGGAAGCCTTGCTGCTAAAATAGACAACTTTTCAGAGTACAGTTTGTGAATATAGGTTAATAAATGGACTAGCCAACTTAGTACTTTTATCTAAAGACAAAAGGAGTAGAGGGAGAGCAACAACCTCCTTCTCCCATTTTTGCAGTCTCTTTTCTTGGTTTTACCCATTCTTTTTGATGTTATTGATTAGCTACAAGAATCCACTTTTTCTCCTTCAGCATGACTTTCAGATTGACAGAGAGACCATTTTAGATCCCTGCTTTTGTAAGGTACATGGTTAATTAGTCCCTAACACTTCTGTGGAACTAATCCACATTAAGAAATCCCTATGAAAAATATGTGCACTTTTGTTATGTATATTTTTTACTACTTTTCTGGTAGCAAAACAAGACCAAGGAATCCTGAGTTCAAAAAGCAAAATGAATTTTTAAGGTAAACTTCAGAATATCATAGGTGAAACCTTGACCACACTGAAATCTCTATGAATTTGCTACTGGTTTATGAGGTCCAGTCTTTCAAACCAAAACTTCCAAAATGGTTCTATAGCTATCAAATTTCCGCAAGACTTTTTAGTTTCAGCTGAAAAATGGCATATGAGTTACATTTATGTGATAAAATAAAACAGAACAGATGACACTTTCAAGTTATATATAGTATATGAATCACTAAAAGAATTGTGCATGGAATGCCTGTGTGTACAATAATGAGACTAATTCTTAATCACATAATAACATTGGTGCATGAAGATTGCAGGGTATACAAATGCAGCAGCTGAGATTTGTCTCAGTAGGAAATCTCTGAATCTTTGGCACTTCAAAAAAAAAAAAGCAAACTCTACCTGCTGCACGTCTGTGTCAGATTAACAGCTTTAACAAATATCTTTCTAAATAAGTAGAATATAGAAACATGCCAAGCACAAACTGTACTAGAGAAATACATTTTATTCTTTCTACTAAAATTTTGTATCTAAGCAAGAGAATCTGCTTGGGTAAAATAAAAAAAAAGAGGCTGAAATATATTGTATGATGTACAACTTCCTTACTTATGACCAACCATACATAAGACAGGAATGAAATAGAAGGCAATAAATAAATAAGGTGCAAAAAACCTTACAACAAATTACAGTTATAGTAGACTTGATTCTTAATCTTAAGCAGCATTGCTGTAGATGGAGGATGAAGTGAGAACTCAAATAGGCAAGAGAAAAATTTCCCAGAATGACTTACTAAAATTATTTAGCAACTAAATTATTACTTCATGTGTTTGTGCAGTTACCTACATGACATTCATGGAATTTTATATTATGATATATTGATACCAAAATACCTAGTATTACATGTTCAGCAAGGGAGCCAAAGGAGTTTTCTATAGGAGGATATTAGTTAAAATTAGAGCAAACATTAATATAATATAAATAACAATACTCAGAAATTATGATTGATCATACCACTGATTTAAAATGTCACTATTTTTAATAACATCATCCACTAAATCTGGAAGAGTGAAGAGCTTTAAAAAATCAAAGTAATGAGTGGGGAATGAGTTGTTAGAAAGTATCTGGATAGAAAGGTTGACACAGAGAGTGGCTACTGAAGTCTCAGTAGGGGCTTTCCAAGAAGCAATAAACCTTAGGGAAGAGTGAACAGATGTATGCAGTCTAGATTTTTGTTTTTTGCATGATTGCTCTGAGAGTCCAAAGTCCTTTGTTTCACATAAACTCTTATTTCCTTTAGGAGACTGCACTGTCAAGAGTCCTCACTGCTGTTTCCTAGGGGAAAAGAATCATAGCACTGAAGCTGAGGCAGGCTATAGAGATATGGCTGCAAAGCTGAGCACCACTATTATACTGGCAGCTGATGCTCAGAAAACAAACATAAAGACCTGAAGGACTACAGCTTAGTCTTCCATCAGAGGTGGTGACTCAGAGCCTGAAATCACAAGAGTGTCATATTTGAAGCTCCCAAAGAAACTGATTAAAAACATGCTTCCAAGATAGCTTGCACATGTATGTCAAAATAATGCAGAGAATGACACCTTCAGTTTCAGCAGTCACCATTTAACAGGTTGGATTTTTTGAGAAAGATGAATAATCAAGCATTGTGTTTTCTGAAAATCTCATCTGAAGGATTTTCCTGCCTTCATTAAAGACCTACAATGAGAAATGCTTATGCTAACTAGGACTATTTGGTAATTTGAAAAAGTAACTTGAGTATCATCCTTTGATTAAGTACAATAGATCCTTTAGATAATTGCCTATGTAAGCTGCATCTGTATTTTGTAAGCATTATTGATGCTGTGCTGTTATTACATTCCTTTTCTTTGATTTAGTGCTCATCTTGAAACCAGCCAAGTCTATTTTGAGTGACAGTATCTTGTGAACAATGATCAAAGTGTAAATTTATGCAAATTCAATGCTTCACCTTAATTACCTTGATGGTGCTCGTCAGTAGCCTTTTCCATGCTTTCACTGATTAGCAAGCTATCACAAATAATTATTATTTTATCTGCAGTTACAATGATGCTGTGCATTGGCTTGTTGCCCAGCTGCTGTATTGCATCCTATGCCTCAGCCTGATCTGGAGTTATGCCACACTGCATATCGTGAATTAGTATCCCTATTTTATTCAGTCTACCACCATAAACTCCTGAACTTTTATCCCATAAGGCAAGTTCTCTCTAAACTTCTACAAGCAGAATTACTACATAAAAATGTTAAACATAACCTGGAGAATTGCAAGGGCAAGGAAAGGCTGTGTTCTCTATGATCAACCTTTCACTTCTCCACTTCCCTTTTTTTAACTCATAGTACGTTATTTTAGCAAATCAAATGTCACTACTCTTGACAGCTGAAATACAAAATTTAGAGGTCAACAAAGTGCTTTCAGGCAGCCCAAGGTTATTGCTGTAAAGTGGGCTCTACAGCATGGGAATAAATTTGGTTCCATCATGTTGGAGACTCTGAGTAAACCTCAATAGCAGGTGCACCCATTTAAAAAAATGTTAATTGTCATTACACCTGATATGCTTGCATATATAGAGAAAAGCATGAAGAATGTGGGCTACTGGACAGCTGGCTCTTTTCCTTTACAAATCCTTATACATCATCTTAAATCACTAACTATGGCTAATAAACAAAAAGAAAGCAAATATAAAAGCAAAAAAAAAGCAATTAAGTAGAAACATATGGTCAAATGTATAATTTCTTAAAGCAGGAATAAAAAATCAAAATATTGGAAGAGAAGCCTGAAGCAATGTTTCCACACTTTAACTAGAAAACACTGATTAATGACTCTTCAAGGTCAGAAGAAAAATACCTGAAACATAAACAAATGTTCTAGCTGCACAAACCTGTTCTAAGAAAATAAAGCTGAGAATGATACAGAGAAACTGGAATTAATATCAGTCTTCAACTCTAAAATTATAAATGGCAACTAACTGTAAAACCTAAACCCAATATTCCATAAAAAGAAAGGTACACTTTTAAGTAGACCCAGAAACACAACACAGGAACTCAAGCAATACCCTAGAATTACCAAATTTATAATGATCAGACTAAAGGAAAGAGCTTTAATTAAACCTGCCATAAAATAAAGGAGAAACTTTTCAACTTAAGCCAGTTATTGAACCACATTGTTTTTTGCGCTGAGTATTGCTATAACATAGTAAGCCTGTGTGGTATTTGCTACTGCAGTTTTTTTTAATCGCCCTTGCCAAACTGAAATGTCTGCAACTCAACTGTTGCATGCGAGTAATTTTACATGTCATGGAGTGAGATACATGCTACACAGCTGCTTTGCCCTACCAGGTTTGATTTGTAAACAATCACTACTGACTGATATTTCTTCCAATCTGTAATGCTATACCTTTGGAGAAGAATTTTTATTAAGAAGAAAATGTAGATGTATGCCTGGTGCAGAGCATCTTGATGGTATAGCATTTTACGTATAATAAATTTGAGTGAGCTCTTGCTAGTGGAATAAATTTGTTCTACTGATGAAAAAAAGCTTCTGACTAAATCTATTTTTTATAAATCTGTTTACTACATCAACTTTTGACTGTCATTTTCTCGTACAAGTGCCAAAACCCTATCATTAAAAACAGGAGTAAATGTATCCTCTTTGTCATATGTTTATATTAATGGGGTTTTATCTGTAATTCACCTACAGCTTGACATGGTACTATATAAATCAATTTTTATTCTGCAGGCTTCACCTTTACCTGAGAACTACAGTATCAATACATTATGTGTGAATTTACTGTTGCATTTGTCTTTGACCAACTATCTTTATCTTTACTCAACGTGTGAAGAATCTTTCTTATTAATTGCTTTTTCACGTGAAATTAACTCTGAAATAATATTTAACTCAACCTGCTTCAAAGAGAAAAAACTAAGAAATTAAACTGAATAAACATAAACATCCTGCAGTATAAAACTCATACAAATAAACACTACATGGAAACCTAAAGACAAAATGAAGAAGTATCCTTCCAGCACAGCTCTAAAGTTCTGTCCAGCTCTTGCTCACAGGGCATTCAGAATCCTTAGACAAAGTCATAGAATCATAGAATAGTTAGGGTTGGAAAGGACCTTAAGTTCATCTAGTTCCAACCCCCCTGCCATGGGCAGGGACACCTCCCACTGAACCATGCCACTCAAGGCTGTGTCCAACCCGGCCTTGAACACCGTCAGCGATGGAGCATTCACAACTTTCCTGGGTAACCATTCCAGTGCCTCATCACCCTTACAGTAAAGAATTTCTTCTTTATATCCTATCTAAACTTCCCCTGTTTAAGTTCGAACCCATTACCCCTGGTTCTCTCACTACAGTCCCTCATGAAGAGGCCCTTCCCAGCATCCTTATAGGTCCCCTTCCAATATTGGAAGTCATTCAGTGTCTTCTATTAACTGAGTTCTCTACTTCATTAGTTAGCTTTAAAATCCATTATTAATACAATATTTGACCAATGTAGTTCACTAAAAAATTAATAATTCCCTTGTATACCCTGCACAGATTGCAAGACTGCATCTATTCTATGACACTATCTTGGAGGTGAATGCAATAGCTGCCCTGTGTTGAAAGCCCATCCATTGACCACATGCACTGCTCATCTATCTCTGGACCTGGACCAAGTGTGAAGCAAAGGAACCAGCTGCACAGGAGGGGATCCAGAGGAGTGTGTTGCTGATGGGTGAGAGGAAAGTCTCATACACAGCACATGCTCTATCAGCAGAATTTGCTGATTACATCCTTCTGTCCAAACTAAAGATTGAGTTTGAGCCTCTATATCAAAGGCAGACAAAGCCTTAGTCAATCCTTTCTCATCATCCCGCTATTGAAAGTGGTGTCTTCAGTTTTGGATGTTCCAGCAGCAGTTTCAAATCAATCTTAAAGGGCTTTAATACTGCCCAATCTGTATGTAGGATTATCTGAAAAGATCTTCCAAGTTCCCCTTGCAAGCTGCTTCACTACAAACACAGGGCAAAAATGTTCAGAAAAAATCCATACCCTCCTCCCCTCAGAATCATATCACAGATATCTAGAAATAATCATCTGTTACACAGAGAAGCAGTTTACAATATTTCTTGTAAAACCTTAACAAACCAACATGCAGCCTAGGATGATTTTGCTGTGTGATCTACCTGACTATTTTGCAGATAGTGGTTTTGCCATAGGTGGCATTGCTAAAATGCAGTGAGTGTCCTTAACAGGGAAATATGAGCAAAGATGACAGATAGCACTGTGAATGACATGGGACTGGAATGGGTTGCCCAAGGAACTTGTGAATGCTCCATCGCTGGCGGTGTGCAAGGCTAGGTTGGACAGAGCCTTGGTGACATGTTTTAGCGTGAGATGTCCCTGCTCATGGCAGGGGGTTGGAACTAGATGATCTTAACTATTCTATGATCCTATGATTATATAGAAAGGAGCTGAATCATGATGAATTGCATTCCAATAGCAGGTCCCATTACATGGAATCAGAAGAATAACAGATAAGTTCAGTCTGTGGGGGTATGGTAATTTATACTTTAGCTTGGTCGTGATCCAGAAAGGTTGTATGCATGTTTGTATCTGTTCTTTCTGATAAACTTTTGTTAAGATGGCCAACTCAGAAGTGAAAGGAGAAATTTCCTGTAATGCTCTATTAATACTACTATAAATTGCTTCTTTTCATCTTACAAAATGATGTTCCTGAATATGTATGTCTGTGCTATGTAGCACAACAGAGTCCCAACCTCCATAAATCTTAGCGCAATATGAACACAAATACCAGTAAGAGCATATGGATAAAAAAAAATATATCTTTATTTAAAACAGACTACTTAGTCAATAATTATAGGAATTTATACCTAGTATTCTTTGTATTATTTCTTTAATGCCCTTCAAAAACTCAGAATAAAAAGAACATCTCATAAGAACATCAGTCCCAGTAGAATGTACCAAACCCAATTCTAAACAAACACCCTGATCATTCATCAAATTGAAAATATTTCACTGGGACTATTCAAATTCAATAAGCTCTAAGGAGTTGTTGACATATAGATTTTTCAGCCTTCAAAGTCCCTAGCCAATGTTTAGATTTTCATTTCAGAAGCTATATTGAAAGGAGAGTAATTCTTCCCCTTCCACTAGAATGAAGGCCTTTGAGAAACAAAAGTCCTTCTCTCCCTACCTTTAAAATAAAAAGCTCCTGACTTGGTGAGGTTGGAAAACACTATTTTGATGAAAATGAAGAAATAATACAGGTCAAAAGCCTCCTGTGGTGTGTAAGAATCCTGTTTTAAATTTTCATAATATTTTTAAGTTAATTGACCACTTGTTCTTTTAAAGAAAAGCCTCAAACTTTGGCTAATAATACAGCATATTTCTCAAGTAGCATGAAACAGTAGCTTTGAGAAACAATGTACACTGTGCCTGCTCTGGAGCACTTCACATTTCCAGGTTCTTTGTCCTGGATTAGGCAGTGCTTCGTGAGACTAGATATCTCAGGGATACACAGATAAGATCAAGTGACTGGTTTATTTATTTAGTTTTGTAGTTTCTATAGTTACCTGTCATCCTGACAGCTAAGTGCTCTGATTATGGAAAATTAAAACACAAAAAGAGAACCAAGCAAAGCCAGTTAATCAAACGCTAAAGAAAATAAATGGGTCTTGCCTACTGCCCTAAATTCATTCAAATAAATCATTGATTAAAGATATAACAAAATATAAACTATTCTATTCCATTGCCACCTGCTTGCCAGTTAATAAGACAATCCTTAGTAATTTTAAATATTCGAGTTCCCATTCCTAGGCATGAGTTGCTGTTGGCAATAAAAAACAATTTAGACAGCACCATTATCTCTCTTAAACCAAATTTATTAAAGATAGTCCTGAGTAGCTTCTCTTATTTTCCATTCCATTTTTATTCAGGCTTCCAAAGAGAGTGATGTTTATGTGATGAGGAGAAGCCAGCGTTTCAGGGGAAGAGGAGGGAAGTTGATGCATCTTTGAGTATGCCAGCTGTTGAACCAGACAGTATCCAAGCAAACTCAACAGAAGCTTCACATTGGGAATTAGGCTGAGAAACATCTAGTGAAATAGGCAGCTATGCTGAGAAAATACATCTCTGCTTTCTCTGAGGGAGATGTTACTGTGGAAACTCTCATGTTGTTGAACAGCTCTGTGAGTTCACATAGACAGATCTTACAGATGGCCCAGCCATAAAGTCCAAAACCAAAATGAAAAAATCATAGGAATTTTAATTAAATTAATTCTCACTTTCATAAGGGCACTTACACATTAGTGTTCTGGTATTTCAAAGGCCCAGAGAATGGTGCAGGACATCTGGAGGTGACCAAATCTCTCAACAGGAGACCAAAGCTGCTGTCTGTGGATAACCTTCAGAGGAAACTGGGCTGTGATATACTGGACTTTGTAGGAGTCTTACATGCTAGTTTGGTAGAAAGTGTCATGGAGAAGGCAGGGGCCTGCTTTTTGTAATATTTAAAACTGACCCTATGGTGAAGAACATGCTGAGGAATTTTGATAAATATAAAAGGGAGAAACCAAACTGGAATTGAAATTCAGCTGAAGGTTATTATGAAAACACCATTCCATGCATGACAAGCAGAAAAAAGAAAGTTCTGGTTTAGCGTGCTGCAATTTGTAAGTGACTGCTCCTACAGGAGTCTGAAAGGCTCTTCACCAGGTATATTTGTGTGCTTATTAATTATACTGCTAAGGAAATATACATTGAACATAAATTCATTGCATGCTAGCTATTATAACCATCATTAAAACACCATTAAAATATGAAGCATCTGTAGTGAATTTTTGTCAATAGAACAAGCAATAAAAAGTATGTCCCATGCAGTTTTACAGTTGTGAAATGCTAATGAACAACATGTTATAAACTACTAAATTCAGAGTTGGAAGTAAAAATACTTTAACATAAGTAACTTTCAACCATTGGAACACTGGTCATATTAAGACTTTTTATTAGACAAAAGAATAATACATAAATATCAACAGATAAGGTAGATGTTAAATTTATCTTTAGTAACATTTTAAGTAGAACTGTTTAAAGATGAACACAAATGTAGAAAATCTCCAACACTGCAATCCCATCTACCATCAAAATGATCTATTGTACTGAGACAACACTGCCAACTGTATCTTCACCGCCTGAATGCGTTGACATGCCTGAGACTTTATAACTTTAGCCTGTTGTGGTCAGAATTCTTTTTCCCTTAAAATATAAAAGAACACTTTTTTTTTTTTCCCTTCTGTGGATTAGTGTAGCTTTATCCTTCAGACTTTTTGTCTTCAGAGTTTGCCACGTAATCTGGAGAAGATTTTGTGAATAAATGAAATAAATTTATGTGAGTGCAGTTAAGCAGAAAGAAATATCAAGATTTCAGCCTATAAATACTACATTAAAAATCAGACGACATTAAAGAATCTATAGATTAAATTTTTCCACAAATGCACTGAGATTTGTCCCCAAATGCACCGAGATATTTTATTTTCTACTCATACATTTAGACTCTGTAATAGAAAATATGCCCACATGACCCTGTTTCATTTGATGTAGTAGCACAAGTGAGAATGAGAGAAGAATTTAAAGATAATGGGGTTCAACAGCCTGTCTGTAACTTGAACTATGGTCCTGTAATAATATTAAGTTTATGACAAACAGAGTTTAATCTTTTTTTTTTTTAACCAACTAAGAGCTAGGTCTTGAAAAATAACCTTATTTACACTGTCACTCATCTGTTTTATTTTTGTGTTTTTTTTTTTCTTTATTTCATTGATTCTTCAGGTGTGCTGCTGTCTAAAAGTAAGACCCATCTCTGAAAACATGCCATTACACAATAGCCATATAGGAAAGTGCATTTTACAAACTCGGAGGTTTCTAGCACTTGCAATTTCTTTAAGCTGATGCTCACACAAGAGCATGCTCATCTCATGAATATAATCTAATGTCATTTTTGATTGAAGTTTAAATGTTTTCAGTGGCACTTTCTCTCTTTTTCTCCTCCACTTCTCTTCCAGGTGATGTAAAAGGCTCAGGCACGAAGGGGAACTTGAGACATTTTACAGTAGTTGGGAGTACGCTTTTTAAGGTTATTGTAGACTAATGTTTTCAAAATGATCATTATCTTTAAAAACTACATTTTTCATTCTTAAAACAAACAAGCAAAGGCCTAAAAAACACAGTCACTCAATGTGGATATTTAAGGGAAAGTAAAGTAAGTTATTGATGATAGATTTTTCTCTTTTTGCTTAGATAGTCTTAACACAGTTACATATGCTCTTTGGGCATTTATTCATGGTGTGTTATTCAAGAGCTAAAGCTGGAGTGCTTGAAAGGATTTCTGGACAGCCATATCTGCTTATAGTACTGAAATTGTCTGTCCAAATCCCACTGCTTGCACATGGCATAGAGAAACTTGACTTCGTGAACCCATGAGCAGGGTAGAGCTGCTGCTTTAAGTGCTGCAGTTCTAACCATGGAAAAGGATCTTGGCACACAGGCAGATGAAATGGGATAGAAAACAAGTAATTAATTCTGTAAATTACTGTGCAAAAGTCCTGGTATGTCTTCACATCCAGAGACCGAAACTAGTGATTAAGACAAGGTTTTCCACAAATACTGTCAAAACATTTTAGCAAGTGTCTTACAACTAGCTTTAAGGACCACAGGAGCACAACAGACAAGTGCTGATTTCTTGCAGTGAGTAATAAAAGGCATTTCTTGCATCATAGTCTTCAGTATTTCTGTTGTATATGTAATTACCTGTACTTTAAGTTGGCTTGCATGTCATACCTAATACAACTTACAAGAAAATAATTCATATTGGTAAGTCATTTTTCACTAGACAGTACCCTTAGTCTGGATGCTAAAAAAGAAACACCTATAAACACATTGTTATTGAAAAAAGTTAATAATAGCAACCTTAAATTATAAATCACTTCAGGAGGTGAATGCAAATAATTTCTATCCAATCATATACTGCCTATATTTCAATAGAGAGAGTGACACCTTTTCCTCTCTCCCAAGCCTGTGGTTCCTGAAAAGCCTGTATCCTTCAAAGCACCTATACTAAGTTTTAAAATCTTCACAAAGCTCAGAAGAGAGTTCTTGACTTTTTATTTAATTATGAACACAGGGCTGGGAGGTGACATCCTAAGCCAGCAGCTGCAGTTTTTGTGATCCCTGACCACACGTTTGTAGGGTGACAGCTTCCCACACCTTGGACCAGGGAACTCCTCCCCTCCTGTCATAAATAAAAGTCCTATCACAAAAGAGCAGAAGCCGAAGCCAAAATGTGCCTTGAAAAAGAGAATATGAGAGTCTGAAGACCATCTGCTTCACAGCAAGGTCCTCAGATGATTCTAGGAAATGTATCACTTAAAAAAAGGCTGACTTTAAAAAAATAATCCCTGCAGGCTTTGTCAGTCTGATCTGAGAGAAACATCTGCTCTCTGCCTCACATCTGGAGAATGGATAAGCAACTGGCAAAGATTATCTTGAAGTAAGATAGAATTTAATCATGCTTAATTAATTCTTATCTATTTTTTTTTTTTTTTTTCAGTGAAAGACAAGGATAGATCTTAAAAGCTGAGAAAAAAAATGTCACTTCACCAGCTGCCTCTTTTAAGAAGTAGTGACACTTCATCAATGCAACTGTATTCTAAATGGTGGTTGGAGGCATGACATAAGTATTCAAAGGCTGTATTACATAGGGTTAGACTATTCCTTAACAAACTTGTATCTGGAAACGTTTTTATATTTAAAATCAGAGATTTCATGACTGCTTCAGAGGAAGTGGTCAGAATTCTAAAAGTAGACATCAGCTTTCCAATACTAAGCTCAACCTATTAAATAAGACATTACTTTCAACAGGCTGTTGCATGCTTCAAGTTGAAATGCAGTGATCTCAGCTTGGTTTCTAGTGGTCCAAATTTCCACATTAGAAAATGAATAAAACATAAAAGAAAATACTATAACAGTTTGCATTTGTTAACAACTTGTTTGGCTTTCTCAGTACAAAAGGAAAAGAAGACAGAATGGGACTGAAGAGCAATCCGCTATCTTCATCTCATCATGTGAGCAAATCATGGCAGTAGGTCAGATTCAAGAATTTTATTTCCATTTATTACATATAAGATTTTAGAAAAAAAAAAAAAAAGTAAGTGCATATGTTCCAATCTGTCAGCTTTCAAAGAGAGTGTAATTTACTTTAAAAACATACAATTAAAATAAGATTATATAAGCAATTTAGATTTCCATAAAAATGACACAACAAGAGGTCTCAGAAAATTACCAAGGACAGCGGCAATGTTAATTTATCTATGCCACAGAACTGCACAAATTATTTATACCCTTAATCTCCTAGATTAACATAAAGTAATTGCTTAAAGAATACTTGAATGAGACAATCAGTCAGCTCAATGCGTTTTCTAATAA
Organism: Forpus xanthops; assembly: GCA_032466535.1. Taxonomy (NCBI): domain Eukaryota; kingdom Metazoa; phylum Chordata; class Aves; order Psittaciformes; family Psittacidae; genus Forpus; species Forpus xanthops. The sequence goes on along the minus strand of JASSUY010018130.1, from coordinate 3,318 downwards.
GGAGATTTACATTGCTCTAGTAAAACATAAATAATAAGGCTATACATTATTTTGTCATGTCAAACATATAAGAGAGGCCGAGAGGAAGAAAACATTTTTACATGTGTCTTTAGGGAAAGTTAATGAACTGCCAGAGTTTAAATCATGTTGCCTGTTTGCATGCTAAAACAAACTAAACCCAAAACCATTTATTGACTTCCCTGAGAGCAGCCTAACAAACCTTCTGTTACAGAAGCCAAAGCAGAATGCCACAAATGAGGGGAATGAACCTTCATTTATCTATATGATATGAACGCAGACAGAAACACATATATAGCCACATGCTATATGCATGTGTGCATGACAAAGGTCTGAATTTCCTAAGCGTCTTCATCTTGTCAGAACTTCTTCAGCCTATGCATCAAGTGTTCTGCATAGATTCAATACAAAGGTGCCTGAATTAGCACTTTTTTCTCTTGACAGAGAAAAGTGAGAGATGTTTTTCTGGTTGTTCTGAGTACCAGCTTACAAGTTTCACAAATCATTGTTTTCTCTTTGTTGGACCTGGGAAACTTAATATAGTGTTGGTATATAAAAGGAATACATGGAATCTTGAGGAGTGCTTCATGCATGTTTAATTTTTACCAGTCCTCTAGGGTGCCTGGCAACTGTGATCCATTACTGTTCATAAAATTTAACTTTTCTTTTGCAAGATTAGTATTAATGAAAGGTCATTGGAATATATTCTAATAGTTATAATGACAGCACAAAGACAGTTTTACTATAAAGATATAACCAACTTGTTTCCAATCCAAAAACTAATAAAAAAAAAAAAAGTTGTATAAGGCTATCTTCTAGGTAGGTCTTACCAGGCTAAACTTGCAAACCAAAATTACTTTTAGAAGTGACAGGCTCAGAATCTCTTTGCTCATAAAGCTTTCTGTGGTAGGCTAAACCTATAAAGCTGAAAAAGTTGCACAGCAAAAGGGGTGTGCAAAATCCTAAATCAATCAACAATATTATTATTATATTACAAAGAGGTCTTTAATCTCAGCAACATATTGCAATATTATGATTCTATGGTTATAATAATATCAAAAATTTGCAATTTTATTTAAATTGCAATATCAGCTATTTTATCTTACTGGTATTTTTTGAGATGTAGTTTGTGAATTGTCATGAGAGTAGAAAAAATTTCTCAATGAAAGTCATAATACAGGAAGGGAAAATTCAGGTAATATTCAATAGATTGCTTAAACAACAAAGCAAATCTGAGCATAGAAATATTGCACATATTTCAGTTAATGAAGAACGTGTGTGGTTAAGTAGCTGCTTAATTAGAAACAGAACATTATATTTTGGCAATGTAATTATATCTTCCCAGATCTTCCACCAGTGGACAAAAATAAAAAAATATCAAAGGAATTTTCACCTCAATTTAAGCAGCAGCAGGCTGAATGATGTCAGACTTGAATTAAAACTGGTTATAAGAAGCTATGGGAAGCTAGGGGCAACTTTTAAAAAATATATAGATTATGACAACAAGGATCTTTGACACCCATTTTTTTAGATCACCAGAGTGAAAAACCAGAGCCTATACCTTATGGGCATCCAATATGAATTACTCTGAAGGCCTTTTTTTTTTTTCCCTTCCTGATGCATATGGAAAAGTAGCAAAGGTCCTGAGGTCTGCTGGCAGATGATAAAGCACATATATCATTTGCTGGGTAGGATATACTTGGTAAGGCTTGCCAGTTTCTTAAGGCTGACAGCCAAAAGGATGTAAAGTAAATGGAACTGCTCCTAATGTTAGACATTTTTTTCAAGGGAGGAAGAGAGGGTAAAAATGCAGTTTTAACCTGTGGTGCAATATAATAACTGTCAGCTAGCCACTGGCAGCAAGGAAGAGTCTGAATTATAGCTGCTTCTGAATGGTGCAACATTTTCAAACTATGACACTTCAAGCTTTAAATCTGTGTTTCTGGCTACCACAGAAAAATCCCCCTTTTGTCTTTTTTATTGTATTAATTGTAACACATTGAATTGTATTGTAGTATTGAAGAGTTTGGTTTTGGATTCAACATCTAATGACAGGACTTGAGTGTATGACAAATGGGATAGCTATTCTGTCTGTGGGAATACAAACAACCATTTGGTCAAAAATAACTACACCTGTATAGATGCATTTTCCTCTGTTCTTATTATTTTATGTTCTTAACCTTAAAAAAATTATATTGCAATTATTAGCTTTTTTTATTTAATAACATAATGTAGTAGAAATTAATCTATAGGAATAAGCAGCAATGGCTGGGGTTTATGATGTTTATTTTGTTTTTCAGGAAAGTAATCTAAGCCATAATAATGTTTTCTTCTGTTGAGTACATTAGCTATTAGATGTGGAGAATGCCTGGCACTTGAGAAGGCAAGAGTATCTAATAATAGAAGGGGAGGGTTGGAGGCCAGCTGCCAAAATAAAGGTGGAATAGGTGGCAGCTGTGATGGATGACCCAGTAACAAAGATGAAGAAGTCTTAGCAGGAGTGCACAGATAGAGAATAAAACATACGGTAAAAGAAGAAGAGGCAAAAGGAAGAAAATAGAGCTGAAGTGAAAAAGACATTGTTTAAAGGGATAGGTGAAAAAAAGTATCACTTTATTTGCCACAAATCAAAGGAGAGGAGAGAAAACTTGTCTTAGGAAAATAGTTTTAGTATTATTTTTCATTGGAAAAAAAAATGAAGACAGTAATTACAGAACTTAAATTAACAACTGAACAAAATCCATTAATGAGAAGTAAAATCAGTCTAGTTCACAAATCACAGACTGTCTCTGACAGGCACACGGTTCTTTTGAGAGTTTTGAAAGGACAGAAGATGTGCACCATTTGCATTTAATTTAGCAGGATACTGCATCTAACTCTGTTATGTGACTATACAAAAAAAAAAAAAAAAAGCTGGATTCTACTATTCTTGTGGAAACAAAAATAAAACCCAGGAAGCTGTGATTGGTAGCGCATTGTACTTTCAAGGAGCAGGAAGGACTGTATTAAAGCATTATCCTTAAAAAGTAATTTCCATAGATAAGAATTTTTCTTATCTTTACAAATAATAGAAGATGGATTAACTAGGAATACTTTCAAATTAAGAGAGTTAGTTTATATATATATATATATATACACACATACACATACACTCAGCAATTATGGGAAAAAAACTAACTAGTTAAATAAAACATCCTGTCATGGGTTCAGCAGCAGCAGTCACTTTTCTTTAAGCAGTAGCTGGTGTAGCACTGTGTTTTGGATTTTCAGCTTAGGAACAGTGCTGATAACAACAGTGTT
>JASSUY010018124.1:0-30560 GCA_032466535.1 Forpus xanthops | reverse complement strand
TTTTTTTTTGTTTTTTTTTTTTTGTTTTTTTTTTTTTTTTGTTTTGTTTTTTTTTTTTTTGTTTTGTTTTTTTTTTTTATGTTATAATTCCAAGGGTTCGCAAACCTCCAAATTTGTTCTCTTGTCTCCCAAGTGTTATTTTTCCTCATTGTCAATTCATCAGTCTTCAAGCATTATTCAACTGTCACTGCTACTCTTTATATAGTTCTGCGTAATAAATTAACTTCAATTTTCACTAAAGCCTGTTAGATGACCTAGGAGACACTTTAAATATTAGAGACATTAAACTTTCATTGGAGAAAAAATTTATGCACTGTCTTTCTGCTTAAAAATCCTGAAGAGTACATCTGCAAAAGTAATTAATTGCCCACGAGGGGACTTGATCAGCTTTAGCTTTCTGAATCAAAAATTGCAATCTTCAGATTTTTTGTCCAACTTCTGTGTGTGACTTGTTAGCACATCTTTGTCCAATAACCTTTCCTACGCTCTAGTGCTTTACACAGAACCCTCCTAAGCTGTGTATTCAAAAACACTACAGAAGAAAGAGAAATTTTTTAATCTTTGCAAGAAAAGACATATTTTTCTTAAAAGAAATTCTCTTCATCAGGTCCTAGCAGTTGCAGTTAAGAGTTAAGAGCTATTCTTAAGTTGGCATTAGTAATCTCAGACTTTTGTGAGATAGATACATGCCAAAAGGATGGTCACAATCCTGTTATTATTTCACTTGTTAGCTTTTTTGCCATATTTAGTAAACATCATTGGATGTGCCTGACTGTCCCTCCCTAAGTATTGTGTAGGAAATCTGTGCAGACCTATAGATTCCATCCTAAGGATGAATCCTGAAATTGAGAACAATGTGGTGCTAAGTCCTCCAGAACTTAACAGCAGGTGTCATGTAGTGAGATCATTTGTTAGTGACCCTGAATTAAGGCCAACCAAGCAGAAATTGGGTATCTTTGAGTATCCCTTTAATCTTTGTTAGTAATATTTTCCACAAAGGTATTGTAGAGAATTCTTTTCTTAGAATGTCTCATTAACAATGTTCATTATTCCCAGCTGCTTTCTTTCTTTTATTTATGTTATTAATAATACATGGTATAATTGTTCCCGTATTTCAGCATATTGTTGAAACCTGCCCAAATTAAGAAATTATGATTTTTTTTTTTTTTCTCCTGGTTTCTTATTTTGGTACTTTTAACTCTGATTTTGTTAGGTTATGACAGTGATGTGACAAGGGAAAATGAAATTAATTACACCATCAAAGCCTTATCAACAAACATTAGACCAATGTTTGGAATTAAGCCTCACCTGCAACAAAAGGAGCCAACCTTAGATGAAAGGTAATTGCTAAATTACAATTGCAGGCAAGAAAGCAATCTGAAAAGATGATTAGCATTAAAATGTAATTATGTTGGAATATATATACAACTTTAAAGGTTGCGTATAAAAAGAGTTGAAATGCTTCTTTGGTGGAAAATAACTCCACCAAACTTAAGAAAAGCCTTGCCAAAGGACTAGGCTGTATCTTTTTCAGATAGTACCAAAACCTATGAATTATGTATGCATATTATTATGTTTGGGGACTTTCTTGAGATAATTGAGTTGTTTGCTGATATTTGATAATATGGATTTTTTTTGAGACTTAACACCAAGTGATATCTAGGGATGGCATTATAGGCATGAAAGTGTACAACCGTTTTATTGAAAAATAGCTCTCAGTTTTTTTATTTTGGCAACAAACTAATTTGACTAATTTAGCTTCAACTGCTCCTTGCATTGGTCCTGTCTCCAGGTAACTTCTACCTTTCTTTGAAAAAGTCTTTCCATGGTGGTTCTGCCTTTACTATTAATGAGTCTTGCAAAATGAAGTTGACTGCTTTGCAGTGTCAGTTGCATTCCTTGGTTTACTACTGTGTGCTTTAGAAGAGAAGGGGATGCGGAGCAGTGTAGGCTAAAACCAAACAGTAAAGTAGGGAAAGTGAAATTATTTATAACGGCCAGAACATAACCAGTTGTAGAATGTGCAGCTGAGCACAAGACCTTGAAAGATATCAACAAAATAAATGTGGATAGTGTATGTGATTGAAAAGAAAAGAGATTCCTAACATAATGCAGTGGCAATTGAGGAAGATTAGTATTAAAAAGAAGGAAGGAAAATATGACACAGTTTAGTTAGGTGTAACAGTATAGAGAAATAGTGGGTTGGAAACTTCATGCAAGAATGTAAGGAGTTCTCTTACAATGTACATACCTCCTTCCACAGTGAAGTTAACGGGTCTGTGATGCCTTTGTTGAGAAATGCAACATGACCTACGTAGTGATTTGAGCTCACCTTTTTTTTTTTTTAAGTTTTGTTGCTGAAGGAGGGAATGGATGCCTGTGTATGAAGCTGTGGCTCCCTGTCTTGTATTTAGAATTAGAAACTGTCTTTCTGTTTATTAAATAATTTTATGTGGAAATCAAAAGTAGTTACTGCACATGGCATCAACATTTTGAGTTTATATTTGCTGTTTTTAACAAAAGGTGTGATTTGTGATTTTTAAGTGAAATTATAAACCTCTTGTATTTCTTTCAGTAACTGTTTCTGGAAAATAAGTGAGTTGTGGTTTTCAGTTTCATGTAAAAATATTAAAGAAAATTCTGTTGTAAGGTAACTAGGTTCTGATTCAGAACATATAAAAGTTAATGAAAGGATTTCATTGCCTGCATTGTTTAAAAGTTTGGGGCCCTGAAATTTGAAAGAAAAGTTTTTGTGAAAACTGGAACCAGGATATGGTTGCTGCATGCATTTTAACTTCTGTTTTGTTGATGGTAATACTGGGTAAGCTTAGGAAAGGTTTTAGTAAGTCTACTTTCATAGGCACTAATTTTACTTTATTTTTATTTCCCTTTCCTTTTGCTTCATATGAAGGCAGGGGGTAGTCAGGTAAGTTCATTTACACCAAGTCCAGGATCAAACACATTTTAATAACTTAAGCTGCTTGGGAAAGTAGTGATACTTTGAAATAGAAGACAAGGTTTTAACTCTTTGCTATTAAATAGTAACTTGTTAATGGGTGGAAAAGGGATAAGGGACAAAGAATAAGGGCAGTTCTCAGTCTGAGTGGCTGTGAGAAGGGTGCTAAATAGAGTATTTGGGAGGAAGTTATCAAGTCTCTTCCTCTTTCCCTCATGACATTGGAGTGACTAAGGAACAGCTGCACTTAAGTAGCTTACACAGTCTAACAAGAAGCCTAACTTCTTGTGGACTTCTGTAAGACTGCATCACAGTGTTGGTCTAGAGGTCCAGCATGGAATAAGATGAGCAGGAAGGACATTGCAGAGATGCCTGAAGTGGTTGTATAAGCAGTATCACCATGTCTGCACCACTGTGTTGGAGCGAATAAAGCTTCAGGGACAAGAGGAGTGTTGTTGACTTGGTGGCAGAATTTTACCTACGAATGCATCTATACTAAGCATCTGACCTGCTAGATCCAAGTATCATCCATATGACATGCAGAGTACCTACTTTGGGTGCCAGCAGTAGGTATTAAGTTTTTGCATATATTCTCTTTAGAATATATGCATACTCAAAACCATACTCTTATGTTTGTAGTAGAACAAATCTGTAGGCTGTAGGGCACCCTTCAGACTTTGTAGGCTAAGCTGCCAGGACACTTGGACCCACACAGGCTAAGAAAGGAGTACTCCCTCATGCCTACCTGGACCCTGTTTCCACAATGAAATCACATCCCTATGGTGATAGATCATAGGATTGTGTTACTCTCCGTGTATCCTTCTGCAAACAGCTTGACATAATCAGGAAAGCCACAGTCTTGATCTAAATTCTAAATCATAGAATCATACAATAGTTAGGGTTGGAAAGGATCTTAAGATCATCCAGTTCCAACCCCCCTGCTACAGGCAGGGACACCTTGTACTAAACCATGTTGCCCAAGGTTCTGTCCAACCTGACTTTGAACACCTCCAGGGATGGAGCATTCACACAGCCATATCAAATTAATTCTGGTTTTCGGCTTTTTAAAAAATGTGTATCTGTAAATTTAGTTTCTTTGCAAGTTATACAGAATGTGTGTAACTCACACAGACTTTCCTTCTGCATTGGTTCATTCACAGGGTATTTGGGTATACTGCTGTGGTGAGTTGACCCTGGCTGGACACCAGGTGCACCCTAAAGCCTCTGTCACTCCCCTCGTCAGCCCAACGTGGGAAAGTAAATGTTAACAAGTGGCTTGTGGTCACAGGCAAAAGAGGCTTAACTTGAGAAAAAAAAAATAACTGATTGCCAATCAAATCCACATAGGATAATAAGAAATAAAAACTGAATCTTAAAACACCTTCTCCTCACTGCTCCCTTCTTCCTGGGCTTAACTTTACTCCCAATTTCTCAGTCTGCTCCCCACTCAGTGGCACAAGGGGATGGGGAGTGAGAATTCTTTGCTTCTGCCACTCCTTCCTACTAAAGGGAAAGATTCCTCACACTCTTCCCCTGCTCCAGCTTAGGAGCCCTCCCATGAGAGACAGTTCTTCACAAATTTTTACTTGGGTCCTTTCCGTGGGCTGCAGTTCTTCATGTACTGCTCCAGCGTGACTCCCTTCCATGGGACCACACATCCTGCTGGGAGTCTGCTCCAGTGTGGACTTCCCACAGGATCCCACAGCCTCCTTTGGGTTGCATCTACGTGCTCCCATGTGTGGTCCTCCCCAGGCTGCAGGTGGTTATCCTCTCCTTCATGGGCCTCCATGGGCTGCAGGGGCACAGCCTGCCTCACTGTGGTCTTCACTATGGGCTCTAGGGGAATCTCTGTTCCAGTGCCTGGAGCACCTCCTCTCTTCCTTCTTCACTGACCTTGGTGTCTGCAAAGCTGTTTCTCACACGTATTCTCACTCCTCTCTCTGGCTGCCATTGCCCAGGGTTTCTTTTTACCCCTTCTTACATACATTATCCCAGAGGTGTTACCACTGTCATTGATGGGCTTGGTCTTGGGCAGCAGCAGGTCTGTCTTGGAGCCAGCTGTCATTGGCTGTATTAGACACAGGGGAAACTTCCAGCAGTTTCTCACAGAAGCAGTATGTCCCTCCTCTCCAAGCACACCTATGGCATTCTGTGTAATACTTTGGCTTGTTACATGGGCTGCCAAACATTAGAAGATATATGTTTCATGTAATAGCACTTCATTAAAATCCTGGTATTCTCAGGATTACATTCTACATGCTAGTGCAGAAGTATGTGCTGGTGTAGTATATGCTTCTGAGAATGTTTTTCAAGTCATTTTGAGTTTGTGTATAAAGAAGATTCCTTATCAGAAAGTTACCCGAATCTCTTTTCTGAGTGCATTCTCTATGGGAGAATGTGGAAATGAAGACAATACAAAAAATGTAGTTACTACTTAAGATTGAATAGTGATGTGCTCTCTGTATAGAGGAAGTGTGATTTTTAGTATCCAGATTATTGAATGGCAGAAACAATAGAATACTAAAGCACACCTGAAATCTTGTCTCTTAGTTCTGTCTCACAAAAGCACATCTGTGAGGCCAGGAATAGTCCAACACCATGGCCTGGATTCAGAGTCAGAAATTATTCAACTTGGTATCAAAAATTGAAGCACTAAGAGTATTTTGATTCTAATATTATTAAGTTGATCTAACCTTTTATGTTGTAAGTGGTAGGGTAATGTAGGAAATCAGAGGCTTATACTGTTTGTCCATCAAAACTTCACATCACCAACTGGGTCAAAACAGTGTCACTCCTTTTTGCTAAAGCTCTACAAAAAGGAATGAAAGAATCCCTAGGGTCAGAAAGGGAAAATAAGCAAAAAAGGCTGCAAAACACTTCAATCTGGTGAGCAGGTAATTTCTCTGTGAAGTGTGGAACGTGGGATTTTCTGTTCAGTGTAGCATAATAATTTTCTGCCAGTGTTTCTTTAATTCAAAATGTAAACACACTTTCTAGAACATGCATGCTACCTCTCCAGTGGAGGTAGGGTCCAGCTCTCAGTTTCCTGGTTTGACTTACGAAATCACTTTCTTTTTCCATGCAATAGCAGAAGTTAAAACAAATGAATAACAACTGTTTTCAACTTCACGACAGCAGCTTTCCTAGGATCAGTTTACATTTGTGTATCTTAGCCATTTTTATGGCGAGCACCCAAGTTAACCTGTTCCACTGCCTCACCATCCTAACAATAGTTTCTTCCTTATATCTAACCTAAATCTGCCCCAAACCCTTGCACTTCACATTCCTGAACTTCATGAGGTTGGCATTGGCCCACCTCACAGGCATGTCAAGGTCCCTCTGGATGGCATTCCTTCCCTCCAGTGTATCAGCTGAACTACATAACTTAGTGTCATCGGCAGACATGCTTATTCCATGAATTTAAACCTGCACAACCTTTCTTTGAGTAATTCAGATGTTATGTTTGCCAACTCTTGAAACACTTGATACACTTCACAGCTCTTTGGGTATGCTTCTGCTTGCTTTTTCTGTTTTTGTGGTAGGAATAATTCCTATGAATTATATTCTAATGCCAACACTTGTTTATAATTCCCATTTAAGTGAATGGGAGATTTCTGTAGGAATAATACATTTATATAACCTCTGAAGTTATTCATAATCCCCTTGTAAAAAGAAGTAAACAAACTAGAAAACAAATATAATTATTTCCATTAATAATTCACAGACACCTAGCTTTCAGCCAAACTTGTATAAGTAAACCTTTTCTCTTTCCCTCTTACTGCTGAAAAGAGGTTCCAGGTAATGCTTTTATTTTGCTATTTAGTCTGTATTTTACTCTAATCTCTCATTTTCTTTAAAAAGCTATCTATCATGTTGGGTGCTATATCATGTACCTTCCAATCTATTCATAGGATATATGAAAATAATTATGAATAATCACTGTCAAGAAGCAGTGTTTAAAAACTAGCAGGTTTCATCATCTTCTAATGGAAATCAGACAGAAGAAGTTACACAAATAACTCTGAAAATCTTGCCGAGAGTAAATGGAAAGAACTTTTCCTTTTGAAATTAGTTCATGCTTGCCCACACCTTATGTTGAAGGCTAGTGCAAAATCAATTCCAAGTACCCCAAAGTATGAGGTGCAGTTAAGGGGACTTCATTTGTTGAACAGCTGTAATTTACTCTGCAAAATCATGTCCAAAATAACACTTGGATTATCAAAAGAGAATTAAATGTTGATTAACACTGTCATAAGTTACCATGGAACTTGAAGAATTGATGTCAGTTTATATTAACCACAAAAGACCATTCCTTTTTCTGATAATAAGTTTAGAGACTCCGTATCAATATTAAAAATAGGGAGTAATGTACAACAGCATCATGCAAGACAGTGTGGGTAGCAGTGTCAATAATACTGAAATAATGCCTAAAGTCATTAAATGGGGCTTTGTTTCACAAACTACTTCAAAGTGCTTGTATTCCATTTTTACAGTCTTACAAAAAGAAATATTAATATATATACATACACTAAGTCTATTTTCATGTTGAAAGTAAAATGCTGATATTAAGATATTTATTTTCCCCATGATAGATGGCTGGAACTCTTCTTCCGCATGTGCAAATTTACCTCATCCGTATGTGCATTCACCCCAAAATGTTATTCATGCTCTCCTTCCCATCTTTTTGCATGCAGTTTTTGAGCATGCAACCAGTTATACATGCAGGTACATGACCATGTTGTATTTGCCATTATTCACTTGCACCTTAAGTAGTAAATGAAAAAATACCTTTAGCTTTCACACCTTTAAAAAACCCTTGTAAGTTGCATTCTAGTTCCACTGCTCTAAATTAATATAGACTTAGCCTTTCTTAGGTGAGTACTTGTAGAAGTTGTGTAGGTGACCTGTGAGATAATGTGGCTGAGTGTGAATTCTCAAGTCAAGTTTTATTGACCATTGTACATTCACTTGATTCTTTTGTATGGTAACGTACAGATGTAAATATACTCTAATGATTGGCTGAGGATGGATATCAACTTAGATTTGTGTCTGTTTATCTGTATATTCTTTTTAAGTATAGGTGGTCTATTCAGGTGACTGTATAATGTGATATAGTTTTACCTCTTCTCCTATTCGATCACAAGGGATTAGCAAGCATATTATAAAAATACCATATTCTACATCCAAGTAGCAGAGGAATCTTCACTTCCAGTCAGCTCAGTTCCCGTAACATAAACCTGTGTCAGAACCATGTCCTTTCAGTTTTTACTGCTTTCATGAAACATCAGATGTGCGTTCCTGCTCTATTTGATTTTTCTGCCTTCTTTTCCATGAATGAAATGGGGGAGAAAGGGAGAAAGAAATGAGTCTTGAGTAGTCTGTGTCAAATGTGAGGGTGACAAGTGGAAGTATGGCTCTTTATGCTGTGTTTTATCAATTTCTAGAACAACAGTAATAAGATTTCCAGGATTTACTGTGACAAATTAGAAATTAAAAATATAAAATCTTTGGAGCATTCTGGAGTGATCTGAAGATGGATTGTGCAGTTTTGCTCTGTCTTCCCCCTGTGCCTGTCCATAAGACAGGACTGACCTCCAGTGATGGAGCCTACAGCCCTTTTATGCTGCTGGAATTGTCTCTCCAGTAGATCTGTTTAAATAACTTTAGTCATCAAGCTTCCTACTTCTGTTAAGCTTGGCTTTGGTGGTATGGATTTGTATGGTTGGTTGTTTGTCTTTCCCATGGAAAAGGTTGTTAAATCTACTTTTCATTTTCTTTACCTCAGTTATTTGGGGTACTTATTTTCTCCACTAGTTTAGATTTATCCTTTTTATTTCCTTAAATCTCCCTTGACCAATTCAGTCTCTGATTTTTATGTATCTTTGCAACAGCAGACAAACAGTAGTAGCTTTTGACAACCAATTAAACACATATTGTTCCTCTTAAACAGTAATGGGTTTGGGAATGCCTGTTTTTTTTCTTAGAATCTCAAAATTGAGATAGGCATAAAAATAGTTTTATGGATAGATTGTCAGGAATTGTCCTAAACTGGATTCTCAGTTCCCTACAGTTTGGACTGCTTGCTTCAGATCAAGTGAGGGTTTTTGATGGTAATGCATAGTAGTCTCTTCTCTTTGATCTGAAATCTTCATTTGCTCTTCCAATACTTTTCATACTGTTTTTTGGTTCTAGTTGTTTGGGGTTTTTTTTTGAGTATCATTAGTTACCGATACACTTCTTAGTCTGCTGTTCAAAACGATAGAGAAATTTATGCAAGAATACTAAATCTAGAAATTGACATTCTTGTTCCATGTGTTGGCTGCAATTTAGAGGAAGCTGCATTTAAAAATTTCCTTTCTGTCTGAAAAGCATTAGAAATTATGCTTCTCCCTTATCTACGAAGGCGCTCTGTAACTGTAAGAGTGTGTCTTTTTCTACTTTCCTTAAGAAGGTTTGGGTATTTTTATGCTGGTGTTTGTGTATGTTGGCAATCATATCTTGGCTGTTCGGGCTTCACAGCTGAGTAAAGTCACATTCTGATTTTCTTTTTAGTCCTTAGCATGTGTTTGACAGCTGGATTTCCTCTTGAGTTGTACAATAGTAGAAGCAGCATGCACGATCACCAGCATGTCAGTCCTGCAATACTATCTACGGTTTGATTTTTATAGTTGCTGCATGGGATGAGAGAAAAAGTAATATGATAGTGGAAAACTAGCTATAGATTTCTCTTCCCTCCTCTCTTCCTCCCCTTTCCCCCCGATTCTTGGAAAGCTAACAGAATTACTGATAACTGATATAGAGTCTTCCAATTTTCAGCACAACAACATTGTTTCAGATTTCCATATTTAAAAAGAGAAAGGTACATGTTGTGTTTCCTTAATTTAAAAAAAGCATTTAAAATCACCATTATGTAAGTGGACTTTAAAGAACCATTTTAGAATAAATGTTTTTTAAGGAACTTTTTTTGTTTGTAAGTGTGCTCCTAGTTAGATAATAAATGAGTAGCAATTATTTATGGAGGTATCAAAGGAATTAAGGAATTTTAATTATAATTCAAAGCAATAAACTGTCAGTAGGAAAAATATTCATTAGCAGCTCTTAATGTCATTAACCTGTTACACAAACCGGCTATTATATATATTTCCGTAACTATAAATCTTATCTGTAAAATAATGGGTATGTATGTGCATATTCAATTAACTTGTTAACCCTGTTCATTCTTCGAAGATGTGATTGCACAGGGAGGGAACTGGTTATTGTCTTGCCATTTAACTTCAGACACTATAAGCACTAGAATTTGTTGTTTTAAGCAGTACTTGCATTCATATGCAAAAAATCCCAACAACCTAACAAACCACTCCAAACCTCAAGCAAAGCTTTATTTCTTAAAATAGCCCATTCCCCATATAGAATCTGTACTTTTCAGGTTTTGTTCATGAATTTCAGTAGTTTTACTTGATTGGAGTTGATTCAGTTTGAGTAGCACAGTGTTAAGAAGGCTTCTGTGGCAGTGGGAGATACCTGTTAACCTCTTGATCACTGTATTTGTAACTGAAATTGCTTATCTACTGTGAAGGAGGGGAACGAATATGGTCAATTTTTTTTTCCTCTGAAAAACTTTAGATATTCTCTCTCCATGTATAATTAATGCAATAAACGTTGTGACCTGCTAGGAGTGTTCTCTTTTGATAATTTTGAAATTTCTGAGTAAAACTGATTTCTGTGTTTTTTAAAATTAAAAAGTGGTTCTACTTATTTCATTATATTTAATTATACTTAGTAATACTATTTTAGACATATGACAGGCTAGATGAGAGGATGCTAGGAGTTGATAAGACTGAAGAGAAGAAAGAACCTTGAAAATAGCTGGGGAGGTGAGGAATTTTCCATCAACTATAAAACTTGAAAAGAGCTGGTTGAGAGACAGTGGTGGGCAATTCAAGAGTGGTCATGAAATCAGATGTTAGGTTTGCTGACAGAAATCAGATTGATTTGTATTCCTTGATTCCTGTACTAGCCAACATGCTTGTATAGATAATGAGGAGGGCAACCCAGACCATGCTTGGTGTGCTTTTCCTCCTTTTTTGCAAAATTTAGGAGAATACTTTTTCATCTCCACAAACTAAGGGTCAGGATGCTATGGCTGTGAGCTTGGTCCACACTGTAACTGAGAAACAAATTCAAATGCCTTGCTTTTCTGTCTTGATATGTATGTGGATTCCTTGTAACTGGAAACCTCATAGAAGAAAAAAAGGTCTGTAACTAAGGACCTTTGAGAATGAAATCTGGGGTTGCATTCCCACCAGACATACTTTCAGGTGGGACCGACAGTGTATTTAAGAGTTGCTGTCATTTAATATTTGCTTCAGAGCAAGGAGACCTTTAGTGCACATCCCCACTAGACTAATTTTTTGACCTGCATTGCTCTATGTGGTTGGTGTCCCCAGATTTTTGCCTTTACTGCCAGTTTGTTAAAAGTCTCATTTCCAAGAGTAAGGATTTTGGAGTAGCAAAAACCAAGTGTTAGACTACCATTCTTTGTGAAGTTATGAACGTCTTTCTCCATACTTCAGTTAGTGTCCTCTGTTTTAATTTGCACTTATTTAGGAATGAATATTAAATATGACCCTTAATTATTGTCCTTCATGCTTTTAGTTGTCTTTTTAACTTTATTATTTTATACTTTACTTTGATAAGAACCTGTTAAATGCAGCCCACAGTAAGTTTTAATAAACTTGATCATGTTTGCATGATCCAGGCATCTGCCAGGCTGCTTTACCAGACAGAAATTTTTCATCTGTGTGGGTTTTTTTTTGTATTTTTTTTTTTCCATAGGTACCTCACAGGCATCTAAGCATAGAGGAGGTACTAAAGCATCTCAGAATACAGTCTATAGCTAGTTGCTGTAAAATTTGCATTGTGATATGTACAAATCTTTTAATTGGGGATATGACATAAATCTATAGATAGTACTAAAATTAGTCAGGGAAAATTGATGAATAAAGCTCAGAAAATGGTATTTTATTTGAGTAATTTAATATTGTTCAAATATATGTATGTATTTGAACTACATACTTTTCAGATGTAATTCAAAATATACAATGTACAAACAAATCACAGTTTATTCTTAGAAAGAACATGGTGATTGTTTTATGTCAAAGCCATCTTTCAAGAGCAGAGATAGAATTAAAAGTATTTTATACTAAAAGGGGAATATGAAAGAGAGCTGACCTGCTGTATGTGTGATACTAGTTTATCATACTGCCTATTGGATTAAATCATCTGGATTCCATTGAATATATATATATATATATATAATTTATTTTTAAATTAATTTTCTCTTATGAGTCAAACTTAGAGGGTTCTTTCCATAGCCAGATACACTGTATATATAGAATCAATAACTAATGCAAATCACTTGAAATAATTGCACGGCTTAGATAAAAACATACTTGTGTGTTTGTTTGTATTTGAACATAATCTGAAAGATATGTTACAGATCTTTATCAAATATATCTATTTGATATTTCTTCAGTATGGGCTATTCAGAACAGTGGAACAGAAGTTATGGCTGATATTCATGCGTTTGCATGGTAATAGTTTACTTCTAAGTGTTGATTGATAGCATGTTTCTGTTGATTTAAAAGTGAACGGCAGGTGTCCCTTGAGTTCTTTTCAAACTGTTAAAAAAATAGGAAAGTTAGGGGCTTCTGAGTGCATGTGGCAACAGGAATGGTTATCTCAAGTATTTAGATTAATCAGGTAAGCCTTTAATTTTATCCAATAAAAATTGCTATGAAGATGGAAATACCTTAAGAACATAGCATGAAAAAGCAAAGAATATTTTGTCTGTGGTCATTCATTGTAAAATAGACTTTTGCATTAACTGCATGGGTTGTTGAAGTATTGACAAAAAGACCTAGCATGTTAAACAAAGTTTTTTCTCTTTCATTTTTATTTTTTGCTTTGACAGAGGTATTTCTTATAAAGATGAATGAAAATATCAGTTATGCAGGATAGGGCTAGAAGTTTTCCATATGCATTAGCACGTTGGAAGGTACTGTGTTAGTATGGAATGGGTGACGGACAGCGTTCTCTTATTCGCAGTTCTTTATTTCAGACCACCAGTTAGTAGGGCATTGCCACAGCCGGAGAAACTTCAGACAAATAACGTTGGGAAAAAAAAGAGACCTATAGAGGTAAGAAAAATATTGATCTTTCTCTCCTAGGACTATTATTTCCCTTCCCCTTATGCCCCCCAAAATTGATACATTTGCATGATTGATTAATTTTGCATAAAATCAGTGATGGAAACACTGAACAGTGAGAAAGCAGCCCAAAAAGTGGCAGAGGTTTTTTTCAACTCAGAAGATGAAAACACTGGTACTACTTTTTCTTGCAAATGAAATGGAGCACAATTTAATTCTTAGTAGCAATAAAACCTTTTACATGCAGTGTTGTAGAAAGCAGTTATGCCCTGGCTAGGTAGGTGAATTGTTAATGGGTATATTATTGCTAATAAAACCATGCATCTCTTACAACAATTTAAAAAAAATTACTTTAAAACTTAATCTAAAATTCATCATCGTTAATAGCTTTAAAAATAAAATATTTTTTTAAACTCTGTTAATGATATCCTTAGCTCAAGCTTTTGTTTTTTTCTTCATTACGTGACTGGTGCAAATAAATGTACTCTGTTTTGATTAATCTGAAGTGCAAATGTTATCTAACCTTGAAAAATGCAGTTCTGCATGTTAACTGAATTCTTTTCTATGATAGCTGTTTATTATGTTTATTCTTTATGGTTATTATGTTTATTTTCTGTAGTTTTCTATGATAGCTGTTTATTAATAAACAGCCTTTTATCATTAGCATTCTAGAAGTTTTAGGCTGCAGTTGAACTTCTTTAATGGCCAGCTGGTATTAAATTGTGGACTGGTGTTTGTCATTCTTCACTTCTTAGTACCTTCTGATTAAAAAAAACTGTGTTCTTTGCTCACTGTAATTTATTTACATGCATGTTTATAAATATCTGTCTGTGCGTATATGTATGTGAGCATGTATACACATATAAGTATTCTACAGCATCCACTAAACAGATGACAGGATGACATGACTGGGTCTGACAAGAATGAGCAGCAATGTAAGCTGAATAGGGAAGGCAGAATCGCAGTTTCTGTTGGTTTGACATCATTAAACATCTTTTATTGCATAAGGACATACTTGAAAAATAAAACTCTGTAAAAGACAGTAAAGTTCACACTTGCTTTAAGGTTTTGAATATCTAATGGATGTAAATATATTTTTTTAGGACCTAATTTTGGAGCTGGTGTTTGGGTACCGAGGCAAGGACTGCAGAAACAATGTGCACTACTTGAATGATGGTGCTGATGTAATATACCATACAGCGTCCATTGGAATCTTGTATAATGTGGCAACAGGTAGGGGAAAACCCACTTGAGGAAAAGAATTTCCTCACACACTTTGAACTACATAACTGGTATACCTTAGGTCTTATGAAAGTATGTGGGAAAACTAGTATTTGTTGCTGAAAATTTGGCCTGTGGAGCTAATTCATAATAGCTGCATAAGCAAACTAAATATATTGAAATGCTTCCAGTGACTGAATTTTGAAGGAAGTAAAGATTTGATTATTTTGTTATTAGCTTTCCAAAATACCTTTTGGATAACTTTTTCAAACATTAACCATGTCTGTGTGTATATAAATGTTATAATTGAAGTTGGACTCTTTTATTTTTAATTTTTAGGCTCTCAGTCTTTTTACCAGGAACACAATGATGATATTTTGTGCCTCACTGTAAATCAGCACCCCAAGTTTACCAACATAGTGGCAACTGGCCAAGTAGGTATGTTTGTATTTTTGTAAAAAGAAATTAACATAAGAGCATGCAATTAGGGCCTTGTGAGTTCATGATAAATCACAAACATATTTGATTATGCTATCTCCGTTTGTATGAGTGTTACTCAGTTACCTGTCCTCTTTATATGTTCAAGTGTAATTTAATAAAGCTGAACAAAAAAAGATTAAGGCATGAAAGAAGGTTAAGCTTATCTTTTGTTTGGAGCATTATCAAAATTTTTCTTTTTTTACAAATCTTAAGGCCCATGAAATTAGTCTGGTTTTATTTAACTGTCAGCTTGAGTAGGCTGAAGCTTAATTGAGCTATCCTTCATTTCTATATGGACCAATCTCAGAATTCTTAAAATAAATGCCACTTTATGTGGGTTCTATCTCATCAGGCAGATTTATAATATCTACTTGGTGTTTTGATAATACATAGTTGTAATATTCTAACCTGAATTAAATCCTTAATGCTGTTTCCCTACAGAAAATTTAGTTTTAGAGGCAAAAAAATATATATGTTTCATAACAACATTAAAATTGATCTACAAACTAACCAGGAAAAAAAATAAAAAGATCCCCACTATGCATCTGCGCAGCTGAACTAATACTGCTGAATCTGAATTTTGCAGAACAGTGTGTTTTATTTTCCTACAACCTAACTGTCGTTTTCTTATCTTCATTTGATTCTCAGCAGATTCAAAACCACATGTTTTTTTCCTTAGTGCGTAGAATGTAAAAAACCCCTTGGTTCATTTAAGCCAGAATATATTTTTTTCCCTGTAGGCTTGCTTTAGAGTCTCATCTAAATATGGTCAGTTTGTTTATTACATGCTTCCCTCTGCTTTTTGGGATTTTAGGTGCATGTCTCATTAAAATTGACTCATTGACAGTAGTAACTGCTTAGCTATATTAGCTTCCTTTCTTGGTGAGTTTCTTACCTCACGTCAATTTAAGGAAATCATTAATTGAAATTATTTAAATTGAAAAAAACTACCAGCAGATTTTGCCTATGCTTTGATTGAAAAGAGCATTTGCAGGAATTACAGACCTTTTATTATCTTCAGGAGTTTGCTTTTTCAGCATATTTCTTAATCTGACCCTGTTTGCCTTTTCATATGATAGAACATATGAGTGGAATGTAGGCATAATGTGAAAATGCAGGTTTTTGTGAATTTTCTTCTGTGTTCATCTTACTCAAGAAGAAACACAGGACCCTTAATGCTTTTTTAATTCATAATAATTTTTGCGTCTATAGCAGTAGAACAATTTTAACTGCTTTGTGATGTGGATTAAGGCATACAAATCAGGAGCAGATGATGCTTAAAAAATAGGCTGCAAAACAGTTTTAAGGAGAGAATTAAATCTGAAAAATGAGCTGGAAGCAAGATATCTTCAAACAACACTTATTTTTAGAATCTAAACAGGTGTTAAGGAGTAAATACGCTATAAAGAACGTATTTAACTGCTGCTACTTTTCCTACTCATGTAACTGGCACAAACATAGCTTTGCCATCCTGATTTAAATCTTCAAAAGACTTACAGAAGCATTACTTCAAACATTTTTAAACTGTAATGCTGCTATGCAGAGTCTTGGTAATACTTCCCAGTACAGGAACCTTTATATTCCTTCTTTCCTAATGCTTCTATAGAAGAACATTGAGTGTATTTGCCACTTGTCAAGATCAGACTCAAACATTACTGCTTAGCAAAAGTAGCTATCAGCGTTTTCTGTTTGTTTTTTTTGTTTTTTTTTTTTTTGTGGGGGGGTGTTCCACTTAATTTGTTAAAATATCAGTAATATGTAAAATGTTCTTATTTAGCTTAGCAGAAAGACACATGACAGACACCAAAACTAGATTTTTATGTTGTAAGTCAAAATGGAAATGAAACTATATTCTACAGATTTTTATTTCTGATGTGACCTCCTTTTATCAGTAGTTCATCTTTAACACTAAAAGCAGTACTGGTGCTGCTGCAATGCAAAAGATGACATCAAGGTGTGTGTTAAGATATTACACTAAATGTGGCATATATTTTCTTTAGCACTAATCTTATTTCTGGTCTAATTATTTTTCTGCTGCTTTTCCATTACAGGAGACTCAGCAGATATGTCAGGTAAGGGCAATAAAATTTTAACATCTTCAGGTGTAGCTAGCCTATCTAGTAGCTGTCAACACCTTTGTAGAGCAATTAATGACATGAGTTCAGATGTGAGTTCATTTTTAGTTTAATAAAACTCATATCAGTCATATTACTGTCAGCACTGAATATAAACCACAACAGATCAGCAAATTGTAAGTGTAGAACCAATTAAAATGTTAGAACACACTCAAAATCTACTTTTATTGTAATGTATTCCCTTTTTGCTGCCACAGTGATCAGTGAGTTCTAATATATACTCATGCTGTAGCATTCCTATGTACACCTGCAGATTTTATAGACATGTTGGGGCTGACAACTTTTGGTTTAGACACTCAATTGAGTATAATTTTAGATATGCATTTCTACAGTAAATTCCATTGAGGAGGCCTAGGTGGCTGAGTGAAAAAAAAAACAAAACAAAACAATCACCTTTCACATTTATGTATGATTGTCATGCAGTTATTACCCCTGATCCAAAATGCTGGTTATGATGTCAGTTTAATTTTTACTTTATCATTTTGGGTCTTTGACAGCTTGAGAGTCTTGACTGAGCTGGTTTTTATTACTATGTTGTTTTTGAATGCAATCTTAAAAAATTCGTCATGTGTGAGTGAGTTCATTGTTAAGCAGCCATAATTGTATTGTGACACATCTTCCAGAGATGTATAAATGTGTGTTCATGTATACCTAGAAAGTATAATAATCTTCATGTGGAACTAAAGCTTTTTCTGTGTAGAACAAATGTACAACAGCATTTTTAACGTGTGTTGATTTCTTTTAAATATATCATATTGTGCCAGCTTTAAGAATGGCAGGAAGCATATAGGTACCTTTTCCCACACTTTTAAACTGTATAAAAGAAGAAATGGTGATATGGTTGTTTATATGCAAGAAAATCTCTAATCCTGCATATAATACATAGAGACTTCCCCTCTCTCGCTTGCCCTCTTCCTACTGCAGGTTTAGTTTGACCTTGTATGTGTTAATAAATTTTGTTGTCACTGCCTGACAACCAGCACTCTTGCTTTTTTATTTACAGAACCACTAGTCTGGAATCCAAGCTGCTGCCTGCCTTCATTATGAAGTTGCATAGTTTCACTTGAAATTTATCAATAGCTATTTGGCACTTTGGTCACCAGCAGCTTTTACTTTCCCTGTTCCAATTTTATGTTGCCTACAGTGATGCAGGGGTTCTTGAAGCAGTAACATTTGCAATAGGCTGGAATGGCAAATTAAGTTTCATAATGACTTGGTATAGATTTCATTCATCTTAGTGGAAGTATTTTTTTTGTCCTGGCTAGCCCATGGTAGCTTTATCTGACTTATCCCAGAAGGAGATGAAAATCTCTCTTGTGAGAGCAGATATTGAGCAGATGGAGTACTCCATAAGCAGGAAACAGTGTCAGGACAGAGTCCACATTCTTTGTCCTGCAAATCTTGTTCTGAGAGATTTTGTTGGTTCTTATTCATAAAACCTGTGTGAAAATTTCTGTCTGACTAAAGGGTATGCTGAAGAGAGAAAAACAGCTCAAAGCCATAAGAAAGCTCTTTCTTCCCTCAGATTTCCATAAGGACAGCAAGGAGTTTGCTCAGAATTTTGAGTTAGACCAGTTGTCGCGAACCCCTGCCCTTTCTGTTTTAATGGTATGTCTGTACAGTGCTGTGGTACCTCTTGAAAGGTGATAATAACAGTATATTGGTGATGTGAGAAGGAATTCCAATGGGAAAGAGAAGATTTATTTACAGACTTGTTTGGAACAGCTGTGGAACTGGGCTTAGCTTCACGTTGCTAAAATTCACCTAGGTCCCTGTGCCTACTGTTTTCCATTGCATGTCTGCCTTTTAGGAACTAGGTTTAGCTGATTAGAAATGCAAAACATGGAGCTGAAATAGAATATAGTTTAAATGAATCTGGGTCTACAACAATAATCAGTGACCTCCAGACTCTGTAGTCAGATTTGCTAGAGATCAGAAGTGAAGAAGTTTGAGAGAGAATCTTACTGTCCTAAAAATGCCCTAAATGCTATTTAGAGATTGCAAACTATACATGGATTGCAAGATCGTTGTTGAGGGAATTGCATTTGGAAAAAAACACTAGCTGTCATCATAATAGATATAATCACATATATTAATAGCATGGAAAGATGGTTCTTACTGCAAAGAGCTTGCAGTCTAAAAAGGACAAACTAAAATAAATACCCTAGTTCTGCATCAGTAAGCAAGCTGATTATTCAGCTGATGCTCTCCTAAGAGAATATACAATTCAGACAGATGGCCGTTTTGTAGAAAAGGAGATTTTGGCCTTTCAGTGTAAGCTAATTTCTTCTCTGTTGCTACCAGTTTTCCAAAAGCCCCATGTAGAAATTGCATTCTTGATAACCTATTCAATATTCATGAAAGTTTTTGAGTTAGCATGTGGAACTAAGTTTTACTTAGGAGAAAACAAGGAGAAGACAGCTTGCTTTCAGAGCCTCTATGTGTGCTTGTGCTTTAGAAGTCCAGTAGCAGGGTAAGCAAAGTTTTGATCACCAGTAGTGTAAGGAAGCCAAAGGCCAACTTCTTAGTCCTATTTAATGATCCTGTTTGCCTTAAATTGGTTGACAAAGGAAGGCCAAAATCTCCTTTTTCTTTTTTTGTTTTCTTTTTTTTTCTTTCTGTCTGCCAGAACAGTTCTATTTGTCTGATTAAAAAAATATTACCTGCTTCAATAAGGAGTCTTCAGTAAGACTTTATTAGACATTTTCAAAACATATACCACTTACGTGTTTTCATATCTGTGTAGCTACAGCTCCTTCTATTCATGTGTGGGATGCAATGAACAAACAGACTCTGTCGGTGCTGCGGTGCTACCATTCAAAGGGCGTGTGCTCAGTCAGTTTCAGTGCCACTGGCAAACTGCTGCTCTCCGTAGGGCTGGATCCCGAACATACCATTACCATTTGGAAGTGGCAGGAAGGTAAGAAAGCAATTATTTCTGTAGGATGTGTTTGTACTGTTCGAGGAATGTTGGCTTGAGACAAGAGCACTTGTAACATAAATATAGAAGAGGGAATACAAATGTAGTTGCCCATTCTAGTAACTGCTAAGTATATATATTGGAACTGTTGTGTAAAGACCAAGGTTTCCAGTTAGAATAATAAAAGAAAATTGTAGTCTTCGATTATTTATTTATTTAAAATTTCAGGCATTTCTTTGCTGCTTGGTAATGACACTTTATAAAATCTGTTTTGCTTCTGAAATTCTTCTTTAAAGTCTGGTTACTGACTAGCTTGTGGTACTCATAAAATTATCTCCTCAAAATTGCAAGTTGCAGAAATGTGATGCGTGTATAGCTCTTTTATGCAGCTATATAATTTGTGTCTTAAGTTATACTGCATATTTTCAGATGCACTTTGATTGAAGTTGAGGATTTAGGCTAAAGCAATTTGGTCAGCTTTTTTCCTCATCTCCTTTCTGTCTGACAAAACCATGCCCAGGCCATGAAACTGATTCTCTAATCTTAAGGGTTTATTTCCTCTCTCTTTGACTATGTCCATTGATCAGATAGTATCTCTCAGAAGTTTAAAGATCAGCTACCAAGTTAATAAAAAGTGATCCTTCACAGCTTGTCTGCTAGATCCTTTGGAGTTGGATGCAATGTCAAATGTGTATTATACAATCTTATGTAGCATGAAGGATGTGTGCTAAAAAGGTCATGCAGCAATTCACTGCTGTCAATCAGAAGTCTTCTTTTAAAGAGTTTATAGAGATTCAACATGGCAGCTAAGGAATCAGGCTGAGGAATCTTCGTATGGGTCAAAAGACCTGATTTAAACACGTTTAGAGAGAGTGGAAAAGCATTAGATTTGAATCTAAGACCATATGTAACCAAGTCAGTTTCTGCATTTTTTGCAGAAAGTGGGAAGTTTTCTAACCTTGGCAAAATTTAAACAGAAGTAATTCATTAGTCTCTTGTAATTTGTCCAGAGTTTGAGATTCTCAGAGGAGTCATAGAAGTGTAAGAAGAGATGGGAACTTGGATCTGAGCTCTGAACTAATTAGAGACTTCACTTTGCTAGAGGGACTGATTTAATGTGGTGGCTGTTGATTTGTTTTTTTATCTGCATCTTGATTTAGTTTTAATTTAGGAACAGTTTGTGCTTTTCTTCCTGCCCTGTATGGTTTTGGGTGGTTCGTCATTCCCCATAACTGTTTTTTTTTTTTAACTATAAATGTGTATTTTTCATCAGTGAATTCTGAATGTCCATTTTGTTTCTGCTAGGTGCCAAAATTGCCAGCCGATCTGGTCATAACCAGCGTATATTTGTAGCAGAATTCAGACCAGATTCAGATACCCAGTTTGTTTCTGTGGGAGTAAAACATGTGAGGTTCTGGACACTGGCTGGAAGAGCTCTTCTCAGTAAAAAAGGGCTACTGAGCTCCATAGAAGATGCCCGAATGCAAACCATGCTCTCTGTAGCCTTTGGAGCGGTATGTATGTTAAACAACTATTTTTAAATGCATACAAAAAGTATTTTATTCTTTAAAAAAAAAAAATAATAATTCTGCCTTTATTCAATGAGATTAATGAGGTTTTTCTAATCTGCTAATGAATGTCAGTTGTTTTATTAAACTCAGTTTAGTGTTTTTAATACTTGCCTGCTAGTTAGAACAAATGCCAGCTTTCTTCAGGGCAGAAAAGAAAAAGATTGTGGATTTGTGTTTTTTTCAGGGGAAACAAATGGTTGTGCTCTGGACAGATAGTATGCTGATAGGTATTTAATCCAGGTAAAACAAGGCCAACACTGTAGTGCAGGATCCAAAGAGTAGAAATGAGGCTAAATTTATGCCTGCCTGGGGGTGATTGTATTATAATCTGTATGCATTGCTACTCATGGGTGATCTAAGAACAGCACTGTCCTGGGGCATTTGTTAACATCTGTGACTGTTAGATGACCGCTGTAGGGTTTTGTTCTGTTTTGGTTTGGGTTTTTTTTGACAGAGGCAGGCCTATTTCCTAAATTCCGTATTTTTGCAATTTCAGGAAGTGCTCTGTATGAGCAACATTTGTTCTGTTTACCTGGGCCATCAGTTTCTTTGCTCTTGCTTTTCTATTCTTTCACAGCAATTTGTGCACTTTGTAGGCTGGAAACACAGATAGCCCTGTGGTTGCTTTTCTTCCTGTATTGCACAGCCTGTTAGCTATGAGAAAGCATGTTTTGGACTTCAAGAAAGAATACAGTAACTCATTGTTTTTTCCGTACAGGTTGTTATTATCCCTTCTACAATTTGCTCCTTTACAGCAGCAAATAAAAGCAATCTAGCCTAAATGCAAATCGTGGTGATCTTTATTTCTGAATGGTTTTCTTCCTGCCTTACTCAGAATCAGATGATGAATATATTTTTCCCCTTTTCAGAATAACTTGACATTTACAGGTACTATCAGTGGAGATGTTTGTGTTTGGAAAGATCATGTATTAATACGAATTGTGGCCAAAGCTCACAATGGACCAGTTTTCACAATGTATACTACATTAAGAGATGGTTTAATCGTTACAGGAGGCAAAGAAAGACCGTGAGTAATCTTTTGTCCTGTTTGGGTTTTTTTTCTGCATGCACATATATTCTTTAAAAATTGTTTGGACTCATCCCATCTAACACTAGGCAGTTGAGACATCAAAGCAAGAAGAGTAGTAATTTTCAGATTCCTGATTAGGTGGTAGGAAAAAAAGTAGCCACCACCTCCAAAGAGAAGGTCAGCCCATATGAACTTCGATTACCTATCTTTTTCCATTGATTAAGAGAGCCTAAAGTCACTAGAATCCTGACCAGGGTATCTTAAGTCTAAAGTCAAGGGGGAAGAATCAGAATCTAAGTGCTGTACAAGTAGTTCTTCATAATTTTAAATTCTAGATAAGTCATATTTCTAAAGCACATGTACAAGCTTTTTCAGTCACAGTTATCAAAGAGATGATACAGTTCTCCCTCTTTAAGCTGAAAATGGCTGAATTATCATAATCAAAAGTAGCCTTGAGATCATGTTATTATGTTACTAAATGATTCAGTGGTATTTATCACAGCAGTATTACTTTTGAAAGAGAAGGCAAAAACATTTAGTTTGAAATACAATTTTAAGCATTAAAAAGTCACCTAGTCCTTGGTGGTTACTTCTTTTTCGGAAGTTGAGCTGAGGTTGTTAAGTAATTTGCACACTTGTGATTAAATAAATAAATGATAAATAGTATAACATCGTAATACACAACTTCTTTTAAAGGAAAAATCTATTTAGTTATGATGGCAGATGCAAACTCTCTTCACTCAAATCTAAGGTATAGCAACATCCTTTGTTTCTGGGATTGTAAGCAAAATACCTCTTCAAGCATTTTAATTTTTCTTTGTGCCTTGCTAATGATAAAATCGAAAAAAGCACTATTTTTTCTTTCAGGTGGACTATATTACAGTTCTCCCTCGTTAAGCTGCAATACAGCCTACCTGATGGCATGATAGTGCCCCATTTTGTGGGACTCGGACCACTTACTATCTTTTCCTTCAACAGTCTTTAGAAATTTTGGTTGATACTCAAACCAAGCTGAAAATTTATTCCTCTGCTTGAAATATTTTCTTCTATTATTTAGGAAACACTACCATGATTTTACTGTCAGAGCCTCTTAAATAATGATTGACCTATCGCTGGCAGTGTTCAAGGCTGGGTTGGACATACCTTTGGGTGGCATGGTTTAGTGGGAGGTGAACCTGCCCATAGCAGGGGGATTGGAGCTAAATGATCTTAACGTCCTTTCCAACCCTAACTATTCTATGATTCTTTGACCTGAAAGAAGTAATAATGAATAACAGTAAGAAACAAAAATCCATCTCCTATGAGAAAATGGAATATTGAATGTATACAAAACAAAAGCTACAATTAGGAAAATTGCATGTTTGCTTCTGCCTTGGCATTCTTAATTGCAGTTCTCCAGCCTCTTTTGATAAAAACTTTTTACTGAGTATGATGACCAGTCATATGTGAAAACAGTGCTGTTGAGAAGAAAAGAATATTGCACTTCAAGAAGTAACAATTTATACTACATTACAGTTCTTTTAGTAATAACAGTACAAAAGCAGTAATTGTGATTAAGCTTTCTGAAGTTCTTTGTCAGGGTTCATTCAGTAATCAGAGTTATAACAGTGGTAGCTCAATGTCATGGAACATTGTATTTCCTGTTGGGGGAGATTATTTTCTCTTTGAAGACAGATAAAACATGTGCCCTGCTCAACTGGAAATGCCATATTTATAACAGTTTCATGAAACATTATCACCTTTTTAGAAACTTCTTTTAATGTATTTTTTACTGAAATATCAGTTCTCTTGAAAGTGGGTGGGAAATACTTAGAGCTTTCATGATTAATAC
The DNA here is from genome assembly GCA_032466535.1 of Forpus xanthops. Classification (NCBI taxonomy): domain Eukaryota; kingdom Metazoa; phylum Chordata; class Aves; order Psittaciformes; family Psittacidae; genus Forpus; species Forpus xanthops. The sequence goes on along the minus strand of JASSUY010018124.1, from coordinate 6,208 downwards.
CGGTTAGTTGGGTATCTTGTGCAATTAACATTGTTTTTTCTATTATATCTTTGTCATTTATTTCACAGCACTGAAAGCAGTGAAATTTTCACAAAAGTGATTTTTTTTTTTATTTCACAGTAGTAAAATACCTATCTTGTATCTTACCTGTTTCCCCAACTATATTTTGATAATTTCTGCCTGTCTTAATAATATGGCAGTTTGTTCACGCACTTTACTGTTCCTTTGACTAAGCAAATTTTCTAAGAGATACTAATTCAGAACAAGCAGCAACCAATTTTCAACTTGCTCTGTAAAGTATGATGGGGACTTTGAATCAGAATTTCTTTGGCTAGGAGGCTCAGCATATTAACATCGCATGTTCAGTAAAAACAAATGGAGCCTTTAATGATTTAAAACATTGAAATACGTCATTTATAATACTTAACATTAAATAATACAGTTATTTCATGCAGTAATCATCTCTTTTTTTTTTGTGCCAGCTGTTACACTCATGGTTGTTCCTGATTTCTTCGTAGTTCAAAGGAAGGAGGAGCAGTTAAGCTATGGGATCAAGAGCTGAAACGATGCCGTGCCTTCAGACTAGAGACAGGACAAATGACGGACTGCGTTCGCTCTGTTTGCAGAGGGAAGGTAAAAAAAGCCTCATGACTTTAAAATGACATTTAGATTGTGGATTGATCTGTAGCATTAAATATATGGTAAATTGCTTCCTCTTTTTCCTATAATTTGTATTTGAAATTAAAGGTTGAGATAGAAGGTTTCTGCTGCTGATTTTACAGCAGAAAAAAAAAAAAATCTTAGTTTTACTTTAGGTAATATTCTGTATATATTTTTATTAAAGAATAAGTATTTGTTTTCTGTTTTCTTTTTACACTTCAGAATTACAAGCAGTAGCCCTATGGGTGTCATGGTTGCGTGCAGCTTTTTACTTGAATAAGTCATAGATAAGTTTAAGAAATAAATTGTCTTTGATTAAATAATCATTTGATCTCAGCAAACCTTCTTGTCAGAACTGTAGCTTTGGGTTATATCTTTATTACTGATTATCATGAGTAGTTGATGTATTACATCAGAGATAATTCTTTCACCGTTGTTGAAGGGGAAAATCCTCGTTGGGACAAGAAATGCTGAAATAATTGAAGTTGGAGAGAAAAATGCTGCGTGTAACATTCTAATTAATGGTCACATGGATGGACCGATCTGGGGCCTAGCAACGCATCCTTCCAGAGATTTTTTCCTTTCTGCTGCAGAAGATGGCACAGTAAGACTCTGGGATATTGGAGAAAAGGTAGGTGTTGGAAGTCAATTGTTGTTTAGAAAAAAAATATAAGAAAAAAAATATCCTAGATTTGGGGTGGTGTTGAGCACTTGAAACTTTTCTTTTTAATGTGTTTTGTGAATAATCCATCTGATAAAGCCAATCTGTTCGCATGAGGTTGTTTTGAAGTGTGAACAAATAAAAATATTTACTCTTCTGTGGTTTTATTTCTTCACAGAAGATGCTGAACAAAGTCAGCTTAGGACATGCAGCTCGTACTGTTTGTTACAGCCCAGAAGGTGATATGGTAGCTATTGGCATGAAAAATGGAGAATTTATTATCTTGCTTGTAACCTCTCTGAAAATCTGGGGGAAGAAAAGGGACAGAAGATCAGCAATTCAAGATATAAGGTCAGAAAATATAATGTTGTTTTTTTTTTTTTTAAAAAAGTCTATTGTAGTATTCTAGAAATGTGTAATATTTTGATTGTTAAGAGTACAAGTTTGTGTTCTGAGAAGCATTGCAGTGATATTTCAGAGTCCTGGAGTCAGTAAGTGAATTGTGGAGTTTGTGTGATTATTCTGATAGCAGGAATGAAAAGAAAGGAGGAGGTACATGAAGACATGAGAATACAGTCACTCAAAAAGTGAACCATACCATGGGGGATTCAGATGATATTGTCAAGAATTAGTTTAAATGAAGAATGAATGGGAAAATAAATAGACAATAGGAAGAGACTGTCCTAATCAGTGGGCAGATGAGGTGTGAAAAGGCGCAAGTTGAGATGATCTGTAAAATAATGAGATCAGAAGTTTACAGATGGGGACTGAATTGTGAGAGACTCTGGAAATGCCTGTATTGCAGTTTGCTCTTTGTTGTGTTTTGTGAGAAAGGAGTTAGAAGTAAAAATTTTGTTCTCCTCTTAGAAAATAGAAGCAGATTGTGCCTTCTGTGAGATGAATTGCTTCTGATCAGCTGAGAGAAATTTCTGGAGAGCAAAGAGGTGCTCGTGGGAGAAATAGGAGCAAACAAGGAGGCAGGAGAGCCCTGCTAGGAGTTAGGAGGGTGCTGGAATCAGAAACCTGTCCCAGTGTGTATCTCAGAGAGAACGATAGTAAAGATATTTGTTCAGCTCAGGAAGCAACTGAGTTTCAAAACTAGAAAGGAAAACCGGAAGGAGGAAACCACTGTGCAGAATACATTGGGCAGATTAAAGCTTTGATTTCACACCTTTTTGTTCAGTACGTTTCATCTAGGAAGTCTGGCTTTTCTTCATTTACAGCATTTAATTTTAGCCTTATAAGTATGGCATTAGAGAATTGGGTATCAGGGTATGTCACTAAGTTGTTAGACCATGAAAATGGTAATGAGATCAGATAATAAGCAGTACTCAGAAGTGTTCCTATTTCTCTTATATATGACAGCTGTACCAAAGTTATTGCCATGTTCTATTGCATGTATGTTCACAGAAAAAAATTATTTCAGAAGCTGTTTTGCTTAGCTGACTTTTTTTTTTCTCTTCAGATTTAGCCCAGATTCTCGTTACTTAGCAGTTGGCTCCAGTGAGAATGCAGTGGATTTTTATGATCTGACTTTGGGTCCCACACTGAATAGAGTCAGCTATTGCAAAGATATCCCAAGTTTTGTGATCCAGATGGACTTTTCTGCAGATAGCTCCTATCTCCAGGTATCAGGCATTAATTTTTCAAATAATTGCATGTAAAACATACTCATGAGAGAGATTCTGCAAGTATTCTCCTCTGACAACTGCTAGATTTTGTAATGAAATGTTCAGTAGGTTACTGGCCCTGGGCTGTCTGTGATAAGTGGATGATGAAAATAAGTTATCCTATATTAAATACAAGAAATAAGCACAGAAATGAGATACCGATTTCAAAGTCCCGGTAATGTGTCTCCCAGACTTTTTATCTCTGTCAAGCTGATGGGCTGTCTTACAGAATAATAGACTATTCCTTTTTTAAGCCTGAGGGACATGGGAATTCTTTATAATGCTACCATTTCGGTCAGGGATATACACCATTTTGGTGCTAGCCTTGGTGGAACAGCACCAGAATCATGGTGTTACAATTCCCAGCCCCAGGGTTTAAGACATTTCTTAAAAAGAAAATAAAATAGGCATGCTTTGCTTTCTGTATTTTGTTCCTATCTGGGCAGAGGAATAAGCTTCTTTCACTGTCAAATCAACAAAGGAATATCTTTGTGTCAGTTTTAAAGATAGGAGTTTATTTTGCCTTTCTTATTTACACACGCACATACTAATGCACACGGTATATGTATATATAGAATTAATGTGCAGAATGTGAGATGTTTCAGTTATTTTTTTATCAATTAGTTATTTTAAAATTCAAGATTTCTTAAACTTTCTCACTCTTGTTTTAGGCTTGTATAGAGTTTTGAGAATTTTCAGTTCATTAAGGAAGAATATTAATAGCTAAGTTACTTACAGAGTAAAAGATAACTATAAAGAAGATGCTTTTTAAAGCTCTTTAGATTTATGTTTTCATCTTTTTTGTGTATTCTAAATTGTGTCGTCAACTCAAAGGTCTCTACTGGGTCTTACAAAAGGCAAGTCTATGAAGTGCCTTCAGGAAAACAGCTTGTGGACCAGGCTGTGATTGACAGAATAACATGGGCGACTTGGACAAGGTAGGTGATTCACATATTTACACTTGCTAAAAGACTTGTAACTTCCAGGAGAAGCACCTAATGTTTGAAAGCTTATTTCATTCCTTCATTCAGCCAGATAATTTCTTTTAGTGCACCCATCTGCTGTGGCATTAGATCAGTTGAGTACAGTAAGAGATATTACAGAACATGAATTTGACTGGTGAGGATATCCGTTAACAGCTATCTCTCCAACATATGCCTTTCTATTTGCTGTTTATCTCTGGCTTCCTTTGCTAGATCTCCAGCAGCCTCAGTAGTTTTTCATGGCACTGCACAGGTACCTGGAATTCTTGCTTCAAAATGGCAACATAAGCACAAGAGTACAAGTAATATTAAAATATATCAAAACATGAAAAGACAGTACAAGACTGTGATGGTTCAGGTTTTATTTACACTATTACACTAATTATATCTGTATATTAAAGTTGCTATTAGCATTTGCATATGCAAAGATATACAAAAGCACTTTTAAATATCTTAAAGTTGTGTTGTGGTTTAAGCCTAGTCAGCCATGCAGTTTTCTCTCTCACTCCCCCCTCTTTCTTCCCCTTGCTCCAGGAGGAATGGGAAGGAGAATTGAAAGAATGCAACTCCAACGGGTTGAGATAAGGACAGTTTAGTAACTAAGGTATAACACAAACCACTGCTGCTACCACGAATAATAATAATGACTAGAGAAATACAAGGGAAGAGAATGCAACCGCTCACCACCAATACCATGCCCAACCCAGCAGTGCACCCCCCTCTTCCAGTCCCTGCCCTTAGTTTTTACATCCTGTGCATGATGTGCTGTGGCATGGAATACCTCTTTGGCTAGTTTTGGTCAGGGTCTTGTCTCTGCTTCCTCCTGGCTTCCCCTCCTCCCTGGCAGAGCATGAGACTCAGAAAGTCCTCAGTCAAACCAAACATTTCATCAGTAACTAACAACATTGGTGTTATCAGCGCTATTCTCAGGCCGAAAGTCAAAAACACAGCTAAGAAGGAAAAAAATGACTGCTACTACTGAACCCTGGACAAGTTGTTATAGTTCATTAAAAACAGACTTAGAAATTACCATGTCGTACTTTTATTTTGGTCTGGAGTAAATAATTCCTTTTGAATGTGGTGTGCTGTGTTCTGATTCAGGAGGAAGGAGCTGCAGAAGAATTCCCAAATCATTCACCTCTTAACAAATGATAAAGTGTTGTTTTTTTCCTGTGCATTCCTGGAAGTATGCACATACATTGTAGGCAGAGCTGAATAAAAAGCAACTTTACACAACAACTTCTGAAGGAATTTTTCTATAAATGGCTGTTTTGGAATCTTTAAGCTGATTATGTTTTCTGGTTTGAACAATTCTCTCTCTGTCTGATTATAATGAAGAAGGATGATTTTTAATTTTCCTTTATTCAGTTTTTTAGCAAATACCTCTCTGGATAATAGTAATACCATTGATTTCACCTCTACTTCTTAGTATTATTATGGGCCACTTTATTTTGAGAAGTATATTACTGAATCATTTTCAGAAGTAATTATGGAGTGACACAAAAATTAATTACAGAGTAAAACCTGTCTGAGATGTGTATGTGTAAGAATAAAATGTACGAAGTACAGTTCTATAGAATCAGTTACAATGTGAGAGCTGCTCACTGTTTCCTTACTCTATTCTTTTTGCTGTAGTTTTCAAAAGAATGTGTTGCTCTTCTGTTGCAGTGTTCTAGGGGATGAAGTAATTGGAATCTGGTCAAGGCATGCTGAAAAAGCTGATGTGAACTGTGCCTGTGTCTCTCACTCGGGAATCAATCTTGTAACAGGCGATGATTTTGGCATGGTCAAACTGTTTGACTTCCCATGTCCTGAAAAATTTGTAAGAACTTACTTTTGCTTTATTACAAGTACTGTTGATATAATTGTCTTGTGCTGTTTCTCTGAAAGACTTGTGGTGGAAATACTTCCCTCTCTAAATCTGTAGCTTTTTAATGCACCTGTGTAACTTCATCTCTGTAGTCTCACAAGCATGCTTCATCTCTGAGTTTTCCTATTTTGTGCAGTAGCTCCTGCTATAAGCTATAAACTCTTATAGGTGCTAATCATAGTATCATAGAATAGTTAAGATTGGAAAGGACCATCCAGTTCCAAACCCCCTGCCCTGGGCAGGGACATCTCACATTAAACCAAGGCTCTGTCCAGCCTGGCCTTGAACACCACCAGGAATGGAGCATTCACAACTTCCCTGGGCAACACATTCCAGTGCCTCACCACCCTCACAGTAAAGAACT
>JASSUY010018122.1:4628-15475 GCA_032466535.1 Forpus xanthops | reverse complement strand
TTTTTTTTGGGGTGGGGGGGGGGAAGAAAATATGTGGGAGAAGGAAAGAAGTAGAACTTCAAGGCCCAGAGCTGAAAGTGACCATTTCCTTGATTCAGCACCAGGGCAAAGTAGCGTTGTCACTATATTTACAGCTTCTGCAAATATATCCACATACATATCTGAACAATGTATGTCAAGTAGGTGTTAAGCTCTATCTTAACCTTTTAATTTTGCTCAATTCTTTTCCTCTTCTTCCTGTGGATTACACAAATACTTTAAAATTTTAGCCTCCTAGAGAAATGCCTTGCAGCATAATTTAGTGTTCCAGCCAGTTGAGATCTTGTTGGAATGGATTTGCTTCTTTTTCCTCTTAGGGCACTCTTTGCCTGGGGGTGATATTTGTTTTATTCTTCATCTCTTCTCACAGAATCACAGAATCATTAAGGTTGGAAGGGACCTCTAGAGATCATCTAGTCCAATCCGCCTGTCAAGGCAGTGCCAACTAGAGCAGGTTACACAGGAATGCGTCCAGGTGGGTTTTGAATGTCTCCGGAGAGGAGCCCTGATCTTATGCTGTAAGGATGTCAGTAGAATAGGGATGAGGGGCTTGATAGCACACACATGAGTATATGACTCTTGGACAGGGACATGCAGTCAGAAAAATTATCGTGAACCCAATCACATTCACATCAGAGGAAACTGATTTACCTTTAACATTGTAAGTGGAGAGAGGTGGTTGTAAGTGACAGATAAATGAGGTCAGAGAATTTCACCAGTTCAGTGCACTGACATCCAAAATGTGGAGGGCAGAGCTTCTGTGTAGACGTACTGATTTACATCTGCAGGAGTGCCTCAACTTTGTCTTTAAAGGTAAGCTTTTCTTTCTGGATTTACAGGCATTGGAGCCCTTTATTTTTTCTTTTTTTTTTCTTTTTTTTTTTTTTTGGAGATTTGCAGATACAGCAGATCAAATTTGTCTCCTGTAATGTCTGAGCTCAAGTTTGGCTTAGGCAGTGCATAGCTGAGGATTTTGTATGGATACGTCTGTGCAAAATATAAACCTGCTGGGTTGCTTCTGGTTGAGACCTGAATTTGATAGCTTCAGTAATTCATTCCTGAGTTCCTACACCTAATTCCTAATCTGGCCTTTGTCTTTTAATGCTTTTTCAGCCACAAATTGCCTAGCATTGCAGATAGCTCTCAATTGTATGTTAGCTGTTTAAAGACCCATTCAGCCAGTCTTCCTTTGTACCTTCTTGTACTTTAGGGATGTGAAGATAGTAATGGGAAGGAGAGGATGAAGAAGGTAAAGCTTCTATGCATTTTCTTCCACTTTCCTTCAGTATGGCCTGCATGCAGGTGGTGAATGCATAGTGCCTTCTGTGGCAAAGTTTGGCTCTCTCTGCATGGGAGTATTTGTTAATGACATGTTTAACACTGTGCTGTGCAGAGCAGGCACCACACAGACCTATGCTGGCTTCATGCTCATGTCAGTCTCTCTTTCAGCAGTGGTCCCTGTGCTGCATTCAGGTAAAGCATCCCAAAAGTGTTGTTTGGGTGACTGACATGTGCCATTTTCCCCTGCAGCCGTTGCCTACGTTTCATGAGCTCCTGCCTTCATAACTGCAGCCCTTTCTCTCTCATGAGTCAGTATTGTCACTGTGTGTTTGTTGAAGTGCCTTGTGAGCCAAAACTTGCTGCTGTTACAAAATCTACAGCAGGGTTAGTTCTGCCAATGTCTGTGATATCAGTCATTAGCATCTGAAGAGATGACGTGTATTTTGTTTTCCCTGCTCAAATACCAGTAGCTGCCAGAAGCAGGATGTGTGGGACAGTGTGGTCCAGAAGGCTGTCCTGCACTGCAAGCTGCACATCTGTGCTTGTGTTTTCTTCTTGAACTACGTTATTTCTGTTGTACTGATGTCACCCATTGGTTAGCATGTCACAACCTAGTTGCTATGAACCTTGTATGGAAAGGAAGAGGACCTCTGACAGCTGTGGTCCTCAGGTGCTAACTCTATTTTGGGAATATCACTGCAATAAGAGAAAATCAAAGGTCACTGTGCAAATATTTTGTGTTTTCTTTATTGTAATATCAGACTGAATTTACATCCAGATAATTCTTCACACACAGCAAGGCAGGCAATGTAAAAAGTTGTAAAGCTGTTACCCATTCATTTATCACATGTTGGAGGGACCAGAATTAAACAAAGCTAAACAGTTCGCTCCGAAAGCCAACACAACTGCCTTTTTTTGCATAGCTGTAAGTATTAAGTGGGAAATGCAAAGAATTCCTATACAGTGAATAGTTCAGAACAAGGTTAGTAACAATTTGCCTTTAATTCAGTGCATTAACAGATTGCTGTCCATGATATTTGACCGTTCTGGGTCTAAACAGAGCCTGTTGTCTTGGGTGAGGCTTTCACCAGTGAGAAGGGCCATGTTGAACAAGCTGGTTGTGTAACCAGGCAAGAAATTAATTTGACTGAAAATTATGCCATTCCTTTTCATTGTGCGCAAATGTGGGTGTTTCAGTGTAGTTACTTGGTTGCTTATTCATGCACAGGAGTAAGTTCAGGAGCTTGTGGAAATGCATCCATTTCAACATATTTTTAATTTCCCAACGTTTCCTACAGACTTAGTGGTTGAGCCAAATAACTAAAAATCCTCAGGAGTTCAAAGGATTAAACGAGAACAATAGTTTAGGTGCAGATCCTGCAAATACTACAGGTGGTAGATGGTAAAGGACCTGCTTAGTGAACTACAGCTTCACCTGTTATGGGTATAAATGTAACAGTGAGTGGTGGACTGGTAGAGAACTTGTAGCAGTAAATGGAGACCTAGTGATGGCTGACCTGAAGGCTTGCCACTGGGCAGTTTGGTGAAGACAGCGGGAAGGTGTTTTCTTGCTAAGGGTGGCAAATTTGTTTCTAGATTACAAGGTCAGCACTAGTTTCCATTCCTCTTTAGCTGGACTCTTGCTCTTGCTGATTCCTGTAAGTAACCTATTCCTTCATGTTTATCTCTTTGTCTCAGGTACTGGAAGGTTCAGGCCTGAGGTTTTCCTGCCCTCTCCACAGCCACTGCCTGGTGCTGCCCTAGGAAGCAGTAGTAGGAAGGCAGACACTACCCTGAGGAGAAGCAGCAGGAAGGCAGGAGCCGCTCCTTGGCTGTGAGACTTGCCTTGTGTGAGACTTGACCTCAGACTTGTCACAGGGTGAGACTTGTCTCAAGACCTGCTGTGCTGCGCTGTGCCAGCCACCATGGAGACCCTGTCCCAGGACTCCCTGCTGGAGTGCCAGATTTGCTTCAACTACTACAGCCCTCGCCGGCGGCCCAAGCTGCTGGACTGCAAGCACACATGCTGTTCGGTGTGTCTGCAGCAGATGAGGACCAGCCAGAAGGACCTGCGTTGCCCCTGGTGCCGTGGGATCACCAAGCTGCCACCAGGGTACTCTGTTTCGCAGCTGCCTGATGACCCCGAGGTGATTGCCGTCATTGCAATCCCCCACACCTCTGAGCACACTCCTGTATTCATCAAACTCCCCAGCAATGGGTGCTACATGCTGCCCTTGCCCCTCTCTAAGGAGAGGGCTCTACTGCCTGGAGACATTGGCTGCCGCCTCCTGCCTGGCAGCCAGCAGAAATCCCTGGCAGTGGTGACGATCCCGCCGGAGCAGCAGCCACTGCAGGGTGGCCTTCCCACTGAGGGAGGAACAGAGGAGCCGGACCGGAGAGGCATTGTGAAAAGCTCCACCTGGTCGGGGGTTTGCACTGTGATCCTGGTGGCCTGCGTCCTAGTCTTTCTCCTGGGCATCGTCCTCCACAACATGTCTTGCATTTCCAAGCGCTTCACAGTGATCTCCTGTGGCTGAGGCGGGCAGAGGTGCATGTTCCCTGGGGGTTGGGTCGGTGGTGGTGATGGTGGCGGTATGGAGTGAGACAATTCAGCTCAGCTTTGCCCAATGACTACAGAACCAGGGCAGCAGTGTGCCAGCCCAGCCACAGCCCCCATCAGTGTGGCATCAGGCCTCTTGGCAGCGTGCGGAGAAATCACGTCCCGTGTCTGGCGGCAGCGGCGCTGAGGAGGACTGCATGCGTCACCATAATCATTTATCAAAGGGACTGCAAAGTACAGTGATTTTTTTTGTGTGCTTCAAAATTAAAGACATCTATGTAGCTGGTTATACTGTAAAGTATGCAGAATGAGCTCTACCCTAAACACAGTAGATCAAAATCAAAAACTACACCATGTAGAATTAAAAGAGAATTGGTGCGTGACTCTGTACAAGCTGTTCGATACCAGTCCACACATGCATTATTTTTTAATGGGGGGAGGGAATGAGACTTGTGAAACCAAGAAATTACTTAGCTGGTAAGGCATTTTGTATGTTTTAACTGCACCCTAATTAAACCAAGTTAGGGAGTTGTACAACAGTTTTTAAATGGAAATGTTTCGCAAGCAATCATTTTGTTCTGTGGTGTGTGTTTTTTGCCTTTTTTCTCCCATTTTTTTCAACTACAGAGAAGTGTCACTTCCAGCATCTTCTATTTGCAGGAGCTATTAGTGAAGAAATGGGTCATAAGAAGTCCTAGGACTCCTGAAATGTTGTGATAGCAGATCGTTCTGTTTCTTCTTCTAAAGCTTAAGTTTTCCTAATTTTTTTTTAAAGCATTCCGATCTATTTTGCTTCCCTGTTTCCTAGGAGATACAACTGTGCACCCATGTGTAGTGTGACAGAGGATTTCCCCTAAGGAAGCCTTTATAAAGGACCTTTATACACAATTATGTAGTAAGAGGCTGTGATATAGCTGGGAGGAGAGCCCATGGCAACCTAACCCTCTACTGGGCGGGCTTCCTTCCTACATCACTGTGGCTGTCCTGGTATCAAAATATCTGGATGAGCATAATGCAGCCTTTTCCCACCTTTCAGTGTTATAAATGTTGGTGTTCATAAGGACAGATTTGAAAAAAGCCTCACAGGAATTGTCTCCCTCCGCCCATAAGCATCATGAAACACCAGTCATTTGCAGTTCACTTCCTGGAAAGAGCCAAATTCCTGAACCTTCGCTCCAGTAGCACCTTGCTCTAACAAGTTCCAGTAGTTAATAGGTAAAATAGAGCTCAGTGTGAATTTCGGTATTTGGCAAAGCTAAAATTTGTGTGAGATTTAGGAATTAGATCAAGGGGCATATGATAGACCTTTAATAGGACAGAACGATCTACTGATTTGAACTGTTTCTTTTTGCAAGTACAAAGCGTAACCTACTTGAAGCATGACCTCTTGTTTACCTACTGCTCTTTCTAGTAATTAGTTAGAGATTGCTCAGTGCCATATTAAAATACTAGGGAGCATAATTTTGACCACGCGGTTCTCAAGTTGGCCCTGTAGACGTCAGTGGTTTCCTGGCTATATCACAATCCAGTTGCTGGTTCACAATAAACATTCCTAGCTAGGACTTCTGTCAGGAACATACCTCTATCTTCATGCTGGATTTCTTCCTTTCCCTGTTTTCGAACCACAGTTTTCTTCCTTGATTCCTGTCAACTGAAGAACAGCATATATGGTGCTTAATTGTTATGGTGTGTGTTGGTTCATGGATGGAGAGGAACTGTTGTGCTGATTTTTATCTACTGTCATATGTATGCATAGCACAGCAAAAAAAGAAAAAGATCCTCAGATAACACATTCAATGCCTTTTCTTTGCAAGGCTCATATGCAGTATGCCTTGAACTTGGCTTACAAGTATTGTAATTACATGGACACCTCTCCACAGCATGTTTAATTTGGTTGCAGTAGGGAACAACAGGTATTCCAAAATGTGTATTGTGAAAGTGCTAGTCTCATGTTGCCAGTAGGAAGCTGGATTTCTGTGATATTCACACTACACTGCTTATTGTGCAAAGGAAAGCCAGTTCACAAAAAAATTCTTGCCTTTCTAAGACTCTTGAGGAAGTGACCAGATGCGGGACTCAACCCTCTACTGCCTTATTCCCTGTAGCAATTGCTAGGAGTACCAGGGGGCTTATAGCATAGCTGGAAAATGCTCTGAAAACAGCACTGATGCATTTCGCACCAGCTTATCCAAGTTGTCAATGACCATGAGGCAGTCAAAGAGCAGGTCCTGGAGCTGCAGTGCTGATACTGTTAACCTCCTGTACCTCCCTGACTGAAGCTCTTGAAGCCAAGGTTTCTCTTGTGTTGCAAAGAATGGCTGTCTTGAAAAGCACCCTCTCTGTCCCTACATGGGAGGGTGCAGCATGAAAGAGGAATCAGAAATTAGGTTAAAATACTACACTGCATAACACATTATGCAACAGGCAGACCTGGAGTTTATCCGGTATTAATGACATAAGTATTATATTAGGCAGAATACTATCCTGTGTTATCACAGTACATTGTTTCATTAATATGAATTTCCTGTACTTTTCTTGCCTGCTGAAATGCATGTTTGACCTAATTTCTGATCCAGACATTTGCCTGCTCACAGCCTTGTGTAAGAGCAATAAGTAAAACCTCAAGATTTTTGCCTGCGTATGCACGCATGGTGTGTACCTTCATTCCGTTTTATAACTAGGGGCTCCAGAGATGTTTTTGCTCTGGCTTTAGACTGTGACTATCATTTTAAATTTGCAGCTGCCATATCATGTTGGATCACCTAGCTTTATTGCTGACTTGCATAGAAGTGAACTAAATAGTTTGTTGTAATGTACAGTGTTAAAATGTTTCTCGAGTATGTTGATAGTCATGCCGCTTTAAAAATGCAGTGCAATCTGTCCCATTCCTTGGTCCAATACCTGACATTTAAAAATGTGATACTGTTATGTGCGCCTCTAACTTACATTGTTTTTTTTTTTTTGTTTGGTTGGCTGTTTGGCTTTTTTTTAACAGCCTTATCTTTGTAATTTTTCTCTGTGGCAAAAATGCATTTGGACTTGTATCAAAATTGTCAGGTTCTGGGCTAGGTTTTGTTCTCTGGTTCCAGTAAGAGATCACTGCCCAGTTCCACCAAAAAGAAGAAAGAAACTTACTATGACACAGTGCTACTTGAGCAATCAAAATCTATGTTAAAACTTGTGGGTAATTACTCAAGCACCTGCATTTTTAGAGCAAATTACTCTGTATGAATGTGTATTTATTTGCTTGTTTAATGGGAAGGATGTGTGTTGGGGTCCAGCTTCATTTTCTTTTCTAGTGGGCCCCAACTTCCATTTTTGGCTTGTGCTTTGCTGGCAAACAGACTTTAGTGTTCACTCTGTGAAATTTTGTTTAAGTGAATTTTAAAAATTCAAAATATGCAATTTTGGTATGTGGGATTTTTTTTAGGAAATCTTGTGTTCAGTGATTGTTCATGCTTAACCAAGATGTAAAGGAGACTGGATGTTTTGTAAACATGGAGCAATCATGAGTCCAAAGTTTCATCTTTATTAATGAAGCTCAGTCTGAATAAAACATTAGTGGGAAAATAATGATATCAAGTGAATTATGGTACCTCTTTTACTTTGCCATCAAGCAACATCTTCAAAAGAACACTTGTAAGGCAAAGTGTTAAGTGTGGGTTGTGGTAAATAATAAAAGGTTGTTCGTGTTTTAATCACTTTGGAATACAGAATTGTAGCTGATGACAACTGTTCATGTTTTAATCACTTTAGAATGCAGAATTGTAGCCGATGACAACTGAGCCACAAAACTTTTGCTCTCTTTTTTCCTGTTTTAAACAGGTGACTTACTTAGAAGTTTTAAGTAAATTTCACTTATGGAGGTGAGGGATGCTTGGCCTTAAATATGTATTGTACTCTATATTCCCTGGATCTTCTCACAGCAATGCCATGTAGCAGAGGACATTGCCTCTTCCCAATCATAGAGAAGGGCTGTACCCATCATCCACAGCTAAACTGCCCCCAGGCAACATGCCCTGCTGGCATGAGTCACTTGCGTGAGTACTGCAGGAGACATTCACATGTCAAGTGAACACATCTGAAGTAAATATTAGAATAGAAATGTTCCTTATTTGAGTTGCAGAGAAAGCTTGGCTTCAGATTTGTTTTTTCCAGACGTTTTCCATAGGCGTAGGGAGAGGGAGGGGAGAAGCTACATGACAGCAAATGAGTCCAAGCATCATCTGTGAGGCTGCTGAAGAGTCTACCTGCCCTGAAGGTAAAGATATTCATGCAAGAGTTTTGGTAAGACAGCATTGTCTGGAAATGCTGCAGTGGATTTACAGCATGTTGGTGACCTTTCTGGTGCTGTACACTGTCCGTAGGCCTGACAGCTTGGGCTGTTGTGTTCTTTCTCTTTGTCACTTTACCTCTTGTAAGCTCATGTCAACAAGCAAAGTTGCTTGCTTTATCCTCAAGTTGAATGATTTCACAGTCATTTCTTAAGTTGCCCCAAGCATCTCTAATGAAAAAATTACCCTTCAAGTTCAGTGAAATTTAATGCTTAATAAATGCTCAGAAAATTAATTTTCCAAGTATTTCCTGTGCTTCATTACATTTTAATTTTAGTTCTTAATAATTCCTGTAATGTTTGTGCTAAGCATGTTCATAGGGATTAGGTAAGATCCACAGCCAGAAGAAAATGTTTCCTGTTCCCCCTATCCATCCCACAGTCCCCTACAGCTCTACACAAGTCTGTTTTCACTCTCATCTAGGTCACATTAAAGCACCTAAGTATGGAGATTAAAGGGAACTCCTGGGCATACGTGGAATGCCTACACTTGTGATCACAGGAACATGTTTCCATGCTTGAGGAGAGTGTGCACATAGCACATCCTCACAAATAGTAGGGAGAGACTGAGAAGATTTGTAACACAGCCTTAGGCACTTATGTCCCGATATGGTCTTGTACTGTATGGTCCTGGGATGATGTGGTGCTGAGATAGATTAGTAGTGTGAAGCCTAAGTACTGCTATCTATTTCATGTGGGATGAGTTGCATCCCTCTCTCTGCTATCTACTGTGAACTGACGTGTACGGCTGTTGGATGGAACTCACAGCTGACATCTCTTCTGGCATTCAGACAAGGAGACACATCATTTCTCTGTGGCTCCAGACTGGGATATCCACCCAAAGGGGAGCAGCCAGGTGCCTTTTAGTTTATCAGAGGTCTGTAAGTTCAAGCGGAGGTCTTTCAAAACAGAGCTGCATAAAGCACTCCAGAAAGCTTGAAGGCAACAACATACAGACTTGGCCTGAACTGGTTTGAAAGAGTGAAGAAAGCATGCAGAAAGAGAAAGACACTTGGAAATGAGCAAGCAATTAGGCAGTAGCCTAGAAATTGAGATCAGTGTGTGCAAAAGCATTTCCTCGGCATGTTTTGCAGTGGCCTGTATATGTCATTTCTGTCAAATTGGATCTCAAGGATGGCAGTGAAACTCCAGATCTTGCTTTCCCTTCAACACCTTTGAGCTGGGAAGCAGCCTATTTCAGAAGTGCTGCTTTCCACCTAACTGAAAAACTTGATAGGTGTGCAGAAAACTTCAGGGTGCTGAATCGTCACTGAAGCTCAGGACTCAAATACACAAGCTGAACAGGAATTCAGTGAGAAGAAATTGAGATAAAAGAGCAAAGCCTTGAGTTCTTGGTATATGTAGATACATCAAGTTGTTTAAAAACTCATTTTATTTCCATGTGTGTTGACTGAATGTACAAAAAGCAGGTGGTTGCATCCCAAGTCAAATAATGAAGTTGACAACATTTAATGAAAGCCAAACAACTAAGGACAGGATGTATTGAACCTATTAGATCTGAAAAGCTGAAAAAAGAAGTGGCTGTTTGATGCTGCTATTGCACTGAAAAGATGCAGTAGGATTAGTTTAGGGGTCTGTAGCTTTCTGACTTGGTTTTCAGATGGAGTAAATAAAAGAAATAAGAAACCTGAGTTTCATGTGAAGTTTATTTGCCTGCCTATCATCTTGGGAATTGCAAAATATGTGTATTTTGTAATATAAAAAATTATTTGTGTATTGTCACTATGCTGATGAGTTTGGAAGCATTGCCCTGTAGAGCTTGCATGCACTGATGAGGTCTGAACCATTGGGGTTTTACAGTACTTTCAAAGCAGGGTGTCACAAAGCGGAGGTGTGTGGCTGACTGAGGGTAAAAAGGAGCTCAGTTCCCAAGTGTGGCCACTTGGCTGATTGAAATGCAAATGAACAATTTCTTGCTTAAATTGTTTGGAACAATGTTCATAGATGTTTTCAAAGATTTGCTTAAGGGATGTCTTGCAATATTTGGGACATAATTCAGGAGAATATGCTGAGAAAGCACTGAAACATTAAATCTAAGGAAGCTGAAGGGATTCGGTAGGACAAGATTACACTTTCTTGAATAGAGGTGAACTTTACACTTAGATGTTTGTTTCTTGAGACCTGGCCAGTCTGCACATTACTTAAAGAACATTTGAAATAATAAGCTTTGCTTTTGGGAAGGTTTTATTTTGAAATTTGAAAGCATATTGACTAAGACTATTCTATGATTCTATGATTCTAAGACAGGCTCTGTAAAATAGCCTAAGGCTGCTGTTTTCAAACACTGGAGTGTAGAAACCTGCCTTTCTGTAACTCCTGTTTTTAATTGCTCATTGTACGTAGGTAAGAATTCTTAAATCTTGGTGGGATAAAGAAATAAAGCCAACAAAAAACGTTGCAGTTCAAACCCCCACCAAAGCCCACCCTAGGAATCCAGAGTGATGATGATAAAAAAAATCAAGAGAAATAAATTCAACCCTAGTCACTTCTTTCCTGCTGTGCTCAAAAGCTAGAGGATTTCCTAAACCTACAGGTTGATTGTCATGGGTTCAGCAGCAGCAGTTATTTTTTCTTTAAGCAGTAGCTGGTGAGTACTGTGTTTTGGATTTTTGG
>JASSUY010018121.1:0-14395 GCA_032466535.1 Forpus xanthops | reverse complement strand
AGGAAAGGAAAGGAAAGGAAAGGAAAGGAAAGGAAAGGAAAGGAAAGGAAAGGAAAGGAAAGGAAAGGAAAGGAAGAGTTCAATGGATCAAAGAAAAAATATAAACTGTGTATCAAAACTAATGTTGGTGGTAAATCCAGACTAGGCTGTTCTTGTAAGGAATGGTACTTGACTGTTTCTGTGATCAGGTTGAAGAAGACTATCCATTTTATACAAAAATACATAAATGAGAAAAAGAAGAAAAATAGCATAAACAAAGAATTGTATACTTGCTTTGAGGTATTGCATAGATCAAGAGTTGTTTGGCACACTCTAAAAATGAGAATTTACATTTGTGTTCTAAAGGGTCACTGATAGGTGTTTTTTTTTTTTTTTTGCTATTGAAAAGTTCACTTGTTGACATGCAGAACTATTTATTCAGTGTAACCTCTTCTACACTTCACGAAAGGGATATGTGGTCTGGGCAAGCTTCACTTATCCTTGGCCAAAATAACTTACCACAATTTACCTCACTTTGGAACCTACACCAGTATTTTTCAGTTAGATCAAGGGTGAAAAAAAGGCTACAATACCCTCAGTATTTACAGAAAAAGGACTAGAATATCAAGCTATATAAGAGAATTTAAGCAAATCAAATACCCCACCTCTCGATGGCTTGAGTTTTCCCTCTAGAATACACTGCAATTCTTCTTTTTCAGATCTAAAGACTAAGGCCAATTAGCCAAATCAGCCAAAAATGGTTTCTGCATCATCACTTGCTACCAAAAAAACTTTGTCTTATTAAATGTTTCATTTGTCCTTTGCTGACCCCAATTTACCCTAACCTTACCATTAATTTGGATTATGATGACTTTTTAAATGCAGACAAGGTGTGCCAATGCTAACTGATAAGTGGAGTGCCATGAGGTAATGATAATTGAAAGCACCCTAGTGTTCAAAGTATGTTGTAGCTCAAATATTAGAAATATCGTGAGGAAGCACAGATTTTCTTTCTGGAGTTTCTGAAAAGGACAAAATTAGCAAAAGGTGTTGTCAAAAATACACTTTGTAAAAGTAAGTAACAAAGTGGAAGTACTGTTTCGTGTATCTTGTGATGAGGGAGGAACCTAGTACAATGTTACGGAAAACACTAGGATGTACCACTCAGCAGTATACATTACTATTGTATATATACTGCAGTTTGCCAAACTCACAAGTGGAACTGTTATTCAGTATTTTTAAACATTGAAATAACACCCAATTTCAACATGAAAACACTGCTGGTTGAGAGGGCAGAAAGGGCTTCAATTCACATTATACTGTAACATACAGAACATGTATAGACTACTATTCCCATTTTTTGTCCTGGCTATGAAAGAACGTTTGTGTGCCCTGCAATTGAGCAACACTGTTGGCTGATGACAGTGTTAATTAATTCATTTCAGTATCTCTCCTCAATGTTATGCATAATGTATCTTGTGGGGGGGCGGGGGGGGAAGGTAGCCTAAGATCTGTGCAAAGCAGATAACCAGGATACAAAGTAATTAAAATAGAAATAGTCCTTGCACAGAGCACTGATCACTTTGAATAAACACAATAAATCACAACAATCGTACCACAGCACAGTGGTCGGCATGACAATAAAGGCAATTAGTACCTTAGGAGAGGGCTGGCTAAAAGCAGATGGAAATAAATGTCACTGTCTTCTGGACACTAACTGAGCCTTTTCTCCTTAAATGTCAAACTGCTGTCTGGGGTCATCTCATGAGGGTAAACCAAATGGTGGTATCATGACAACAATGCTTATAGTTCTCAAAGTGAGCCTCTAGAAACACGGAATCAGGCACCTCGATTATCCCTAGACCTCCTGGTTGACCTTGGACAAGACATTTATATTGGGATTTATTTATCTGACTTTAACTGTATGTAATGCTGGTGTGTGCAACTCAGTCAGGTGTCAGATGCTTCACTACTCAGGCAAACTAGTTTATGGTGTAATTCAGCATCACGAATGCAGCTGATGAGATCAGTCAGTCACTGATGCCATTGATCAGATCCCTCTGCAGTAAGATGGGAACTCACACACCCAGTTTAGGAGTAACTACATACATAGCAAATATATTTTATAAGATGAGTCCACTCTCCAACATTCCAAATTTAGAAAATAGGAACAACAGTATTTGATAAAGTGATGTTAACGAATTTGAGAATCAACAATATTTTCTGCTACAGCAGTGCACAGTGAAAAATCTATCTGGGAAACTTACTTAAAGCTTTGACAAGACATTGTTCTTTCGTAATAGAATACTGCTCACAGATTCAAACTTCTGGACTTCATCCACATTTCAGTATGCTTACCCACAAGGAGCAGCAGATAGAGCACTTTGTTTATTTCCTCACACAAATGCCGTGCCCTGTTTGCCACAAAACACAATTCAAAAGATCATGCCCATTCAGACCAAAAGCTTAGTGTGAACTATTTATTTACTGCTTATTAAAGAATGGGAGTCTCCTCTTGTTCAGTATTTCCCACATAAGGTTCCTGTGACTATGCAAAATTCACCCACAAACATCCTAAAAGAAAGCCTGATATCCTTTTGTTGCAACTGCTTTTTTTCTGCCTTTCTTATCTACACTGTGCCTGCAGTACTGCTCAAAATTACACCTGAATAGTTAAGGGTTTTTTTTCCTCTACCTAGCGGCACTTGAGAGAGATAGGATTTTCTTCTATGAGAAGATTGCAGGGGAGCTCCTTGAAAACTAAAGGGGAAAGAAAACACTACAACTGTATGACAGTATATCTGCCCCAGCTAAGGAAAAAATTGAGCAACCCAAAAAGCAGAGACATGCTTATTCTGAAGGAAACATGGAAATACAGCGCATCTGCACTGTTTTTTTTATGAGGCCAAAGCAGTCTGAAAGGCAGCGTCATGCTCTGCTAGGATCCTGTGGTTTCTGGTAAGCTCAGCATACACTACAACTGGGAATTATGGAGCTATGGCTCATTCACTGGCTAGAAGAAGAAAACAAAACCAGAAATTCCCTTCCTAAAATAATGCATGTCTTTTCAGCACAACAATTGGAAGAAACTGGAATTTAAATCACTGATTTCCATTTTTACTTCACAGATAGTGTTTGTATTGTGTTAAGATAGATCTTTGATTTAAAATAAATAATTGAAATACTAGAAACTTCAACAGAAGACTATTAATTAGAAAAAGTCTGAAGGCCTGATTCATCAAGTGAAGAGATTCCCTGATCATTGTATACTTGAAATCACACCAATAGCATCAGTAACAAAATTAATTTCACGAGGACTACAGACCTCTATCTGACAAGAAGTTCTATGAATTATTTTATCATTTCGATAACTCTTTCAGACTACATGTCCGAGTCAAAACTACTCATGAATATTAGAAAGGGCAATGTACCCTAACCTATCTTTTAAGAGACTGACAGATCCTAAGCCCTTTACATGCTGCAAAGAATATGTGACTTTGTGAAAAGTGTCAGTAGCTGAGGACTGCCCAACTTCTTGTACAGGAGGAAGTCAGCACTAATGATGAACAAGGAGACCATAATGCACCTTTGAAGGATGTTCTACTTTTGCCGAAAAAACCTGGCAGAGGTGTGTAGGACTGATTGTTACAGCCAGCCCCTACCCTTCCTTCACATTGAGGCTGGGTCCAGCTCATAGACAAGGGTCCAAATTTAAAGCATGCACCCAGCTACAGACAAGCCAAAGGTGAGGCGGTGGGAAAAATGCTCTCTTTGTTTTCTTGTTTGTTGGAGAAATTAACCAGCTGGATGCATAGTAAAGAGAAGAATCAGGTCACAAAAAAAGCAAAAAAATGAGAACAACCTTTCTGCTCACCTGCAACAGCAGAGAAACAGAAGAGGAAAACCAGTTCAGAGTTCTTTGTGCTAAGAGGGTATTCATGGATGGCAGAGAGGTTTCTTTTTTTTACCCAAGTGAACTCAGCTGTACCTCAGTAAATAACCTCAATAAGGAAAGTTCTCTTCATATGTGAAAAATGACTTGGTAACATTAAGTCAATGCCAAAGCAATATGGACTATAAACCAGGACAGTACAGATTAATGGATCTAATAAAATCGTGAGAAAAAATGAAGTCATTCTCTAATAGAGGAAAATGGGAGAAAATATTTCAGAGAGCACTGAAATTAGGCGACAAAATGCTTAAAAGCAAGAAAACTTTTACATTCAACAGACATACCATACTTTTTATCCATAAGTATTTTGGTTACTATAACAACTTGATCCATTCACTCAATTATGTCATTTTTATCTCAGCATTCTGGAATTTGAATGGTTTGTTTAAGAACTGCAGTTGCTTTGGGAGCACAATGAAGACTTTAAAAATCATTAAAAAGTGAAGATTATGCTTTTTTATTACTACCTTTGGACAATGAAAATTTTGCACTTACTCACCAAAGGGTAAATGACATATTTAACAAATATTAGTTACATGACTTGGAAGGTAAGCTCCTGGAGCAGAAGTAATCTTTTACCATATACAGCACAGAGGAGTCTTAATTCTTTCTTACAGCCCTTCTACATAAACATAATAAATACAATGGCATTATAAACTTAATAAATGTCCTAAACTGCAACAAGAACACATATACCCTGCTCATATCGGTAGTCTAACACTAAGTAAACCATATCCCTCCATTTAATTTCTTTGAGGAAAAAGCTTGTATCCTCTGTTTAAAATACTCTCTGAGCTTATACCTGTGGCATTTGGGAAGACAAAACTAATTTCATACTTTTAAAAAAAACTCTCCATGTTCCAAACCAAATTATTGACAACACACATTCCATCAACTCTTTCTTTTCTCTTGCATTTGAATCATGCAAAGGGAGAGTGAGACTCTGCCAGCCTTTTAGACCTTTTCCTTGTTTTACAAGCACTTCCAAGATAGTCCTGAGGATGAGCAAGGAATGAACAAGCTGGTATAAAATGTTCTTATTAAGAAAAAAAATATAGAACACAGCAAAAAATAACATGTAGACATGCAGCTGACACAAGATGTGATAATACATACCATGACCATCATCAAAAAACTCTGTTATAGTTGCAGAAGTGCATTTGGACCAAGGTTTTGAGGCATCAATGCTAGTCAGAATGGAGGACATCAGACGCTTGTCTTCCATGGAGCCAAAGTTCTCCTCACAAAATTTGGAGTCATCATGGGAAAGCCCAAGCAAGTGCCCTGCAGAAATGAAACAAATAAATAAAATGATATGACTATCCATAAAAAAGTTTACCAAGTGTAGCTGCAACTTATCAGTGATCCCCTCTTCTCTAGTCTCTGGGAAACAATAGATTGCAGGCAATACACTGTTCCTTCTCTAAAAATCAGTCTTAACTTTAATTTCTATGCTCACACTGCATTATTTCACAGCCAAGTTACCATTGAAAAGGTATAAGACTGAATGGGAACCAGGGCTGTAAGGGAGCTCAAGCCTGAATTTAACACAGACTTCAACCTAGACCAGGAGATGATTAGTAAGATATCCGGGGCTAGACTAAGAGTGCTTTAATAATAAGGACAAAGACCACCCATTAAAGCCACTACAGAGAAATACACCTGATGCCTTCAAATACCAGCTGAAGCGATGCATTATTCTGCAGTAACTAAAAGCCTTCTACATACTATTGGCTTCATGGCTTTTTTATAACTGCTGTAGACTAGCTGTAAGGTGACACAAGTAGAGACACTGACGGCAGGATATTATATTCTGATATCCATAGTAACAGGCATGACAACAGTAATAACAATAACATTATCTACAACAGGGACTGAGAAAGAAGAAATCCAACCAATTTTACCTATTTGCCTTACATAAACTTGTTTTGTTTTTTTCACCTGCTTTGGAGGAGCAGCCAAGAGGAAAGAGACGGAGGCAGCATTTGGGATTAGAAAAGCAGCTATCTGACTAGAAGTCTGTAAGAAAAGCCAAGGTATCATCTGGTAGCCTTATTCCCATGCTGGGTTCCTGACCTAATGGTGGAGTTATTGGAAAAGTGACGAGGATATAGATCTACCAGTGATGACAGAACAGCCAGTCTGTTCTCTTCAGCTCTTTCCTCCCCACTGGAGGGGAGGTGGGAAGGAAAACGAAGGGGACATTTACCTTTTTTTCTCTCTTCTCCTAAATGCACACATTTACCAAATTCATTGAAATACAGCTACCATTTAAATAAAAGGCTCTGTAGTATTATAAATGCTAGTAAGAATTTATTCAAGGAACCTGGATTAACAATGAGGAGAGCCAGTACTCCCCTGTTACTTCTGTTGCTGATTGCTACTGCAATCAAGTACATTGCTGCAAAAACATAATGAATCAAACTGTCGTACGGAACGCATACCTAATTACTGGTGGGTTTTACATGCAAGATTTGAGCTAATTTTCTTCTGATGGGAAAAAAACCTTTCCTTTGGTAATACTTATAATATATGGGCCAGATAACGCTATCTCTATTCCGCACTGAGGCATGGCTGTATATCAGTACATACACATAAAGTTTCAATCTCATATAGCACTATACAAATACTTGCTTTGAAGAGATGACATCTTTGGCTTATTTAAGTCAAATGCTAGTGTTGAGCAAAATTATGATTTCAAACAGATGCATTTCTCTGACAGTAACCAACTAATCAGTGCATAACTGGTAATCTATAGAGCAAATTCTTTGGAAGTGTCACAGGCTAAGCATTTAATGAATCAGCAGCTACTGTGCCAATGAGGACTACCTCTGACTTTGCCAAAGCCCCAGACACCAACAACATGCATTGCCGGGAAGTGCAAAGATGATGTTATTTTTGGCTGCCGTTCTATAAAGTGCTATTGCTAAGTTTGTATTTATGGTAACGCACTGAATGGCATCAGGTCACACCTCATGTCTGACAACTATGAGAAGAGCTGACAGGTTTTAAGGAACTCCTTGTAGCATTTTTCACCAGTGTTCTGTTAACTTACGCAAACATTTACTAGAGAGGGATTTAGGCTTATCGTCTAGCTTTTGTTGACAGATCCCCCAGTACATGGCACAGCTTGTAATTTAAATCAGGACCACACACACTCTGCTTTGCAGAGCTGGTCAGGAGTTTGAGCCAACTTTTCATATTGTACTCAAATACATGTGCTTGAATATGAATATACTACCAATCAATTAAACACACAAATACTTGCAAATAAATAGCCCAGCAATCAAGAAAACACTATGTTGGTTAGACCTAAGCCCTGCTATAGCAATCTTCTCTAACTTGTATGCTTTAAGGTTGCAGAGAGAATGATTTTGTATTTAACGCCCCAAGAGTGCTCACAGCTGTCGAAATTACTTCAATGCAGCATGCTTGTGAAATAAGGTAATGAGGTTCTGCCAGTTGAAAAGCAGTTTCATTCCTAAGTCACTGGACTCTGTTCTAAACAGCTCTGGGTGAATAAGAAAAGCTGGAGAAGTGTTCTAAAAAGTTCTGAATATCACCACATGGCACACTGTGAATGTTCAGTGTAGGGTATGAGTAATAGTTGGGTGCCAACCACCAACTTGAGAACTTAATTTTTCAGAGTACTCAACATTTTATAGCACCATTCATAGCTACACAGAACTCTGAGATAGGAAGGGTTCAGTCTGTAGAGGGGAATTCAAGTTACTTAACCTTAACAACCTCTGATAACACTCTGCAACACTCTACCCATTTGAGATACAGCTTTGCTCTCTATACAAATCCCTTCTTGCATAACTGTGTTTCACCTTTTGTAACTTTTTTCATCTCTTGTGACAGACACCCCAATGAGCATACAATAAAAGACTTAATACAGTGCAGATATGCACTGTAGATATGCAGATATAGCCCCATTTAATGCTGATGATTTTGAATGTGCACTTTGGACATCTCTGAGTTTGTCCGCTACCTATGACGTTCTTTTAACACTGCTTTGTGTGTGTAAATTCCTCCTTGCACCAACTTCATCAGCTCTGGCTCTGGAAAGACGTCTCAGCTCCTTCTGCAGTGCAACTTGTAAGCAACCCCAGCATAGAACTACCTACTGTCAGAGCAATGTGGTCAGACTACATTAAACTGCGGAAATCCTACAGCCAAGCAATGTGAATGTCCCTGGAGAAGGCAAGGAAGTATGTTATGCTTGCTCCTGGCTTCTGTGCCTGAAGATGGTGTAGTGTCCTTCCTTGTTTACTCTCAGAGGTGTGCTGACTCTGCAGAGAATAACCTCTAACTGTGAACTGAAGTTGTTCTTCCTTTCTTTTTCCTCCTTCATATAGACCAAAGAAGTATCCTTCAGATATGAGAAAGCTTGCAGCTTAATTTTAAGCTCTTTCCATGAAATGGTTGCAGATTAGTCTCTGTGGAGAAGTTCAGAGTAAATAACTAAAATGAAATGAAATGACATGTTTCTCAGGTGACTATTCAGCATAGAACATTTCATCTCAAATATTTTGGCAAAAGCAAAGGAAACTGAAACAGGGTCATCTTCTGTAAAGTGGCAAGCTACTCGCTTCACCTTTAATTAGAGTGCAGCATAACTTATACACTTAACAGTGATAAATGGGGTGAACTGAGGACATACTAACAGTGCCTACTTTGTCATTTAAATTTAGGTCATTGTTCTAATGCATGATGCAAGCTAAACCACTTATGCGACAGGCCTCAGCTTTTTGAGAAGCTTCCCAAAGTATTTATGAATCTCCCTTGTAACTTTTTAATTATTCAAAACTAATTTTAGAAAATCATTACAAGGAAAGAAGTAGTACGGAATGAATCATTTCCAAAAGATATAATCCTGTATTTGAACTTCCACCATCCACCAGTGACGTGACTAAGTATAATAGCTGTTTATAGCATTAAATACATGGATCCTAGCTCTCCATATCAATCTGCCAATTAACTTTGCATGCATGCTTTTAAACAGTGCAAATGAAACTTTTGAGTAATTTTATGGAACTAAAATTCATAATTCTTATGACAACCTAAATCTCTCTCTGTTCTAACTTTGCCTTTGAAGGCATTTTGAGCAGATTTAAAACAGATTAAAGTATATGACAAACTTCCAGTGACTCTTAAAATTGTTTTTGCATTTCATTAAAAATAATCAAAATTCAAGATGTCACAGCAATCTGTAATCTCTACATATTGCTTAGGCAAGTATGCTCTCTTGAGCATAGAACTGAGAACAACTTCAAGTACTTCTGCACCTGCGTCCTTCATCCTTTCACAGCCAAGAATTAAAGAAGGGACATTTCCCTTCTTCCTTGAAAAGTCTCTCCCATCCCTCCCCTTGCATGCATGAACACACTGGCATTATCACACATTTCTCAGGACATTAAGGTGGTTTCTGGCGCTTACTGGTGGGAAGAACCAAAATGAAAGGCTTACAGATGATCCTTCAAGTGACCCTGTATGTAAGCATAATTCCAGAGAAAGCTTTGGACAAAAGTGAAGATTTAAGACAAATCATATAAAGAAGACTTTTAAAAACAATGCCAATTTTAGCACCACACACGCCATTTTGTACAACTATGAACTTCAAACCAGGCCATTGGAAAAAGAAAAAATAGGCTTCCAGCAGCTGTGTAAAATGATGACTGATTGAGAATGGGTTAGTAGATCATCTGATGTTTTCTACTTAATGAAGCATCTTACTGGTGTTGACAGTTCCCACTGAGTGAAAATGACATAATATGATTTTACCAGCAGGATGGTGTTTAGTTAAGTTATGCTGTAGGAATGCAGAAAATGGTAAAAGAAACAGATGGTGAGGAGGCAGGGTTTACCCTCATACAAGTGAAGAGGAGCCAGCCTTCTTGTAGATTGGTTCCTTCCCATACAGCAAAAAAGACCAACCACCTAAATGGACTGACAGCCTTTCCACACAACCTTCTTTCTCCCCTTTAAGCGAGACAAAGTGTGACTACATCAGTAAACTGTTGAAAGCAGTTTGAAAGCAACCTGCAGACTTTGGACCCTAGTATATTTTGGCACATCATGGGCAAGGGTTTCTTGGTGTGGTTCAGTCTGTTTATATCCTGAAACAAGAAATGAAGGAGTCAGCAGCAGTCAGCAGCCCCTGGATCCCAGTTCACCTGCACTGTCTACATTCCTGATAATGGACCTTGATCTGCACAAATTTCCTTACAACTATTGAAGGCAAATACCCATTGCAGCACAACAGGAAATAGTACCCCAGTGGATTAAAAAGAATTCCTACACCTTGTAGAAATGAGGCATAACGTAAGGTGGGAACACTCCAATGCAATCATGGCAAGTCAGGTAAAACTTACATCCTCTCTAAATATCAGGACACATAGAGCTGTGCGGGTAAATGAGGGGTGCATCACAGCTATGTTAGATGTTTGATGAAGAACATTACACTGCAGCTACCTTCTTCCCAAGAGAGCCGTGAGGCAAAACATAAGTCTGAACATTTCTGAATTTTCTTAAAATATGTTGCCAGACTATCTGTAGAGATCAGCTGAGTGAACAGCACACCAAATTTAACATGCAAAAATTACAGCAATCTCATTTATTTTCCCCTGGTATCTCAAGCATAGAAATAAAGAGAATAAATAAGAGTCCCCAATGTACAGCAAGCAAAACCCAGCTTTTGCTAAAACACAAATCACGGTGTCTCATCTGGAAGAAAACCCCAGTAAACTTTTTTACAGACATATAAAGATCTCTAGTGCTTGAACTGAACAGCATAGTGAAGTACAGCTCTTGCACTTCAATTCCACTTGTCTTGTGGAATTTGACCACAGAACACATGCAAAGTGTCACAGCATGCTAAAAAAATGCTGAAGGTGCTGTAATTTGTTTTCTTAGAGAAGCTCAGCTCTGATGAAGCTTGTGTTTTTCAGTGAGGTCATACCTTTCACCTAATTTTCAGTGGGGATGTCTGGGGTATAAAAGAAGGTCAAGTGATTTGCCCAAGGTTATCCAGTGAGTCACTGGTCTTCATGGGATCAGGATTCAGGAAGCTCCTGACTCAACATTCCTTGGTCTAATCACCAGCCCATACCTTCTGCACAAGAGAGCTGCTTGCTCTCCCATTTGGTAAACAAAGATTACATGAGGTAGGTAACTCTTTTAAAATAAAACCATTTCTTTCAGCATGCACTGTTTTTCTAACATGTTCAAGTATTTGCCTCCTCATTAAGAACCGCACACTGCTATTACTCAAAGCTCCTCCTGAAGTAATGGGAATTTTGCATAAAAAAATATACAAATGTGTAATATACAAAATTATAAGCAATAACAATAAAGTAGGGTTGGTTTTTCTTTTTAATAAAACAGAAGTGTGCTGAATTACACAAGATTGCAAAAAACAAGCACAGAATAGAAAATTGGCTATTCCTCTTTCCTTATACTTGAACTTTCTCTTTTCTTTGATTGCTATCCATCATTTATGAAAGAAAAATAAAACAAATTACTCTCTCTTTTGCATCTCAAACCCAAAGGTAGTTTCTAGTATTTCCTGCTTAAAAGAGTTCTTCAGACTGAGTGAAACAATAGTCTGAAGTGCAGCTTCTTTTCAGGACCAGACATAAAAAAAACTTGCCACAATCATTCACAGACCAGGCCTGCAGACTGCACAAAACAAACTTCTGCTGAAATGGCTTGTTATAACAGACTCCTGTTATACAGAAGATAAAGATACATCACCACCCACAGACAGACAATTTGCAGGCAAGATTCTGTCCACGTAATGCAGACTACGCAAACAGAAACCACTATAATCCACATAGACTCAAACAGTCACTTAAAAGATGTGGTCTTGGATCCATGCTACATTTACTATGCTAATTAGCAGGGCATGTAGAAGGTAAATATTAATTTTAATGAAAAAATGGGAGATGGTGACATCCATTGCACATCTGCTCAACTCAACTTGCAAAGAATATAAATCATGGCAGCTCATGGTGAACAAATGAATTATGGGAGAGTAGATAGTGCAAGAATCTAGAAATGGCATTGCTTACTGCCTGTTTGTTTGTTAAATCTGCCTTTCTTTCTGTACTGGAAGTACTTTCCACACAAAAAGTACATGATCATATCTGTAGTATTTACCTGTCAAGGAGGAAAGTGATCCTTACTTTCCCCTGCATTCTGGGAGACTGGGGGTGCAGGCAAACACAGATGAAGTGAACTTCTTTTAGAATAATTTAAGTTGGAAAAGACCTTTAAGATCATTGAGTACAACCATAAACCTAACACTGCCAAGTCCACCGCTAAACCATGTCCCGAAAATAATTTTTGACATTGGCTGTTCTGAAACATTAGGCAAAATGCAGTTTAATTCTCAATTTCCCTACGATTGAAAAAATACTGTCATTTCGTTCTATGTACTTGGCTTTGAGTTATGAAGTTTCAGGATCTGTATCAGCTTTTAAAAGCATAGCACCTGTTTCATTTAGTTCTTCATGAGGTTGCATATACACAAAGAACAGCACAACTCCACAAAACCTCTGGAAACCTGGGCAATGTTACTGCTGTGTCTGAGTCACTTCCTAAAGTCTTTGGTTTGAGAGCTTGCTCCCCATTTCCTCACTGCTCTGACAGAATTGCTTCACAGACATTAAGAAGACAAAGATCCCCAACCTACTCAGACTTAAAAGTATGTGGTAAATAAGGAAAAGTTCAAGCATATTCAGAACCCGAGAATTCATTTTCCCTACATCATACCAATTTCCCCTATCCTTCTCTCCTCTTTTCCATACAATCTGTTTCAGTTTCACTGAAAAGGTTCGTTTTAAGCACCATGTGTGCTGCAGGTGGAACAATTATATATTCCATTTAACAGTATAAGTTAATCAAAATATTGTTGAGCAAGTCAAGAATTTTTACCCCAAATTTTAACTAGCAACCTTTTATACAGCTGATGTTTGCATTTTGAAGCATCAGTTAAATTTTCTGTTCCACTCTTCACCTCTTGGGAAGGCTTAGCTTTGACTACCCATCTTTTCTCTTAACTGAAGGGGATTATGTTTGTGAGGGCTTAATTCAAGAGTTTTTGCAAACAGAACTTTGAAAAACTTTCAGAGAAAGAGAAGGAATCAGCAATTTTCCTGATGTAAGTCATCAGCGAAGACTTGGATGAGTGTACTTTCTGTCTCTTTTTTGTCATGTTAAGAAAGTAAATCTGCCTAATTATGATTACCTGGATACTTGCCTAACTTCATTTTCATGAAGGAAATATAATACAAAAGTTAGACAACCTTCATCATTTTTTCATGTGCCTGAGATTCTGTGCCCTCGGCAATCTATCCCACTTGAAATGAAAGGCTACAAAAGATTTGTACCTGTCAAGTCTGAAACTTACCTTTATCAGCTCAATCTTGACAGCCCTGAAATCAAAGGGCTACATGTTCAGCAGTGGAAAAGGAAAGATGACTTTTGAGTGTGTACAAAATGAGCATGAAGTAAAATATGGAATAAGAGCATTTTTTGACCCTTCTATGGACATCAAAATCAAGGCTACCATTTAAATGTCATATAATTGTTTCATTTTTTTTTCTGAAAAAAGGGTCAGAATCATAGATTTTGCTGTAAAGCTTATGTTGGTTAGACATGGTAGACATGGCGCTCCTTCTACAGAGGCCTACAACTCAAATACACACTAAGGCTCTGAGTAAATACTTTTAATCCACTCACAATCCAGCAAAATGGTATTCTGGTGCATTTCAGCGAAACACCTGAGTGAGGATCCCAGGAGTGATATCTCACTTCTAAAATGGCTTCTTTACATAATCATAGAATCATAGAATCACAGAATAGTTAGGGTTGGAAAGGACCTCAAGATCATCTAGTTCCAGCCCCCCTGCTCTGGGCAGGGACACCTCCCACTAAATCATGTCACCCAAGGCTATGTTCAACCCGGCCTTGAACACTGCCAGTAATGGAGCATTCACAACTTCCCTGGGCAACTACACTTTGCTGACAGAGCTTGTGATGTTTTTCTCCTCAGTGGTGTCAGATGCCGCAGAATGACAGCATGCTCAAAAAGATCAGGTATTAAACACATTTCCTGATTTTAGTTTCTATACTTGATTTTAGGTGTTGTGGAGGAAGTTGTGATAACATCACGTAACTATATAAAATGAGGCTGAAAGGAGAACTTGAAAAGCCATCTTGTGCATCCCTCCGCTGCAGGGTAGGATCAGTGTCCCCTAAGCCACAGCTGTTTTAGCCATCCGGCTCCTGTGAACCTCCAGCAATGGAGATTTCACAGCCTCCCCCAGCAATTTATTCCTGTCCTTAACTGTCTTTCTGGTTAGATGATTTTGGCTAATGCTTAAAGTAAATTTCCCTTGCTGCAATTTAAGGCCATTACCCCTTGTTCTGTCCCAGGTGGACATGAAGAATGATATA
>JASSUY010018119.1:0-12569 GCA_032466535.1 Forpus xanthops | reverse complement strand
AGGCAGGTTAGGCAACTCCTTGCTACCGGAAATGTGGAAAGAGGAAAATTGTCATGTATTCAAAAAGCGACCATGTAAATTGAATAGAAGAAAAATCTACCAAGGTCTATTAAATACACCAGAGGAGTCCTTGGAATGGTAGTTACTGGAAGTTGTGACTTTCCTGGGAAAGTATTATTGCTAAGTGATGTTAGTGATCTCTTCTTATTTTAGGCATCCAATGTTGATTTTGGGTTTAAAAAGACAACACTGACACTGTTTGTTCCTGCTGGTTTTGTTTTTTTTTTTGTTTTTTTTTTACATTTGTGCAAGTATCACTGCATTTTTCAGGGTGATTGCAGTGCTCTGCCACTGACAGAACACTAAATGCCAAACCCTTTTCCAAACAGGAGGGATCCTCAACAGTGCATGTTTGATTCACTCTATGCCTTTGGTGATAGCTACCCTTGTCCCTCAGGATAAAAGGGAAGACCCCATTTCCCTCCTCCATTTTGCTACACTGCACCGATACAAGACACAAGAACTTTCAATCATGTAATACCTTCCCTTTACAGTAAATGGAGCTGAATTTCTTTAGCATATTTATTCTTACATATTTTAAGGATAATTTAAAAGATTCCATGCAAGTAGCCATTTCTTTGTACATATTACACAGTGGATTTTCTCCCGTTCACAGGTAGAGTCCAGCCAGAAATTTCCTCCTTTTTTCTTGCTGGCAGCTTCCCTCAGAGGTTGCAGCACCACAGCTTGAGAGGCTGCCATGGAATTCAGTCCAATTGAACCTGGTATTTATTGTTACCCTACTGATTTATTCTGCCAAGCAGGTTAAATGAGAGGCTTTACAATGAGCTAGGAGGAGGGCCGTGTCACAGAGCAACTGTAAGTGAATATTCTGCCTGTGGCTGGTACTGACTTCAGCCAAGAGCTTATATGGAGCCTTGCATCCAATGGAAAGAGGAAGGCCCCAAAATTGGATTAAATAGGGCAGCAGATGATAAAATAACCAAGTCAGGTAGTTTACATGATAGAGACTTGAGGCACTTCCTATACACACACATGAAGGACTACTAAGAATAAAGCCACAGAGACACACAGATTCCTTCTGAACTTCTCTGCAAAAAGCTAAGGGGAGGTTTCTGAAACTGTATCTGAGGTGATTGGAAAGGGTCTAGGCATTTTAAGTAGAACATGCGCATCACAGAACCTATGCTAATCTGTGGTGCATGCAGTTTTGTAGCTTAACTATATTAGACCTGACCTAAAGATAGGTGCTTTGATCTTTTGGAAAGGAAGTGAATTCCACATTTAATGTTATGTAACTTCTATGCAATTCCCAGTTGCTATTTTCTCATTTTTCGTATTTTCTTTAGCATCTATGAACATTGCAATCAAGCAGATCACATTGTATTTGTGCTTTCTGCATCTCCTAAGAAAATGAGATAAAAATGCAGCAGCTAAGTGACTTAAAAGAGTGAGCCATTCACTTTACCTGCCAGGGAAAAAGTCAGAAAAGCCTCCTCAAACTTATTTGGTTTGAAAGGGATGAATTATTTTTTTCCATATTCCTGTAAGCAGAGAGTTATACATGTAATGAAAGGGGTACAAAGAAATTTCCAAAAGTCAGACTAAGAAAACACTCCAGAATTTTTACTTTGATTTGATAGCCCAGCTCAAACTAACAGTTAACACTGATAGATGATATAGATGATTCTGTTCCTTTGCAAATATCAATATCAATAATTATAAACGTCACCATCATTTACAGGTGCAGCTTTATGATTCCAAAAGTAGCTGCAAGCAGAGCCTCTACAGTAGCCATATTCCCTACAGGACTGTCATAAAATTCCTGTGGTGTGATCACACTTCATCTCATGCCTCAGAATAACCTCCTTTACTGTGGAACTCTTTTTTTCAGCCTTGCTTTGCTGTTGAGGCATCCAGCCATGGGAAACAGCGATTAAAACCCTCCTCCTAACACACTGTGGGAAGAATCCTTTCAGTTGCTACCATGGCTACAAGATATAAGCCAAGGTCATTGTTTGTTATGATTGTAGCTGTGCTGAGCCTGTTTAGGTTTTTTGTTTTTTTTTTTTTTCTTTTGAATTGACAGCTGTTGCATTTTAGCAAAATTCAACCAGGTTTGAGGCAGATATAAAGTTCAGGGTTTTTCCAATTCAGGTGAGGCACGCTGGTATTTCTATATTCTCTGTGGTCTAATCTCTGTTTTTTGTTACCATTGTACTTTAAATCCAGAGTAACATCCCTAATCATCCTTCAAAGGATATCAGAATGTGCAATTTCATATGGATAATTTTTAAATAAAGTGGTAGCTACAGAGGTGAGCTAAGTCTGCATACTTTCAAACTTTGACATGTTTTAGAGATGCATTTTTCTAAAACTAATGACATTGCTGGCAATCTGTACTTGTGCTTTATTTAAGTACTGTTATCCTCTGAATTAATCAGATTTATCAGCTTTATTCTGGGTGGATTTAGCATCAGTCATTCATAAGCAATTTCCAAAATAAGATCAACAGAGATGTTATAGAAAATAAGGTCTCTTCTCTTTTCAACTGTGAGGTTGATTTAGCTGTCTTTGATGATATTTCTAATTTTAAAATGTTACTTTAAAAAATCTGGACAGTAAGAAAACATGTCATGAGGCCTCTATACTAAAGCCCACTCCCATACATCTGGTTAAACTATAGCATAGGATGCAAGGAGCAGGTCCAAAGCTACCTTCTTGCTTTTCAGCTCCATTTGGGCAACAACAGAGGTAAAGCAAATTCCTAGGGTAAATTAAAGCAGATTCAGCATTGCTTTATCATATATGAACTGGAACTATTTTCTCTAGTAGCTCTGAATGGTCTTTACACCTATACTGGTTAATATTGCTGCAGCAGTCTTGCAAGGGTTTTGATACACAGCAGAAGCCAAGGCAGTAAATGCAATATGGTGCGATACTCAGTAGGATACTAACTTCTTTGGGGTACTTTTTCCTAAATATCACAGGGAGAAATGAAATATAAAAAGCATAGAAGGAAATATTTTGCATTTTGTTTACTTTCTATTTCTAAAAGCTGTCTTTCATGTGTAATTCTTCAAAACACATTTCTGACAGGTATTTATCACAAAAGAGAAATATTGACAATATCTGTATTCCTCTGCAGGAAATTTTCTATACTTTGCATTTTCCTTTAAAATGCTGTCAAGCAACACTGTTGGTGTCTCTAGATCAAATATGATCAGTCTCCAAATATTCAGTTCCTTAAAAAAAATTGTATCCATATACCCATATAATCAAAACTGTGCTTATCTTCCATTTTATTTTGGACATGCATGAAATATATGCTCTTAAATGCACCCACGACCTCAGTTAAACCTTACAGTGTAGGCTTTTATTTTCCGTTGTTTCCTTTCTGACAGTGTTG
Organism: Forpus xanthops; assembly: GCA_032466535.1. Classification (NCBI taxonomy): domain Eukaryota; kingdom Metazoa; phylum Chordata; class Aves; order Psittaciformes; family Psittacidae; genus Forpus; species Forpus xanthops. The sequence goes on along the minus strand of JASSUY010018119.1, from coordinate 9,139 downwards.
GCAGTAAGCCAAGTAAGCAGACGCAATCTCTATCTTGATATATACCAAAAGATTCATTAAGTACATCACATTTCAACGACTGAATTACTCAGTTTCAGAAAAGCGAATGGAATAGAATACTTTAGAAAGAATCTCTAAACATTAATTATCTATTTACACTCAAGCCTTAGCATATTGCAATGTTCCAAATGTAAACAAACTGAAGAATGCTGGATGACAAATTCTTGGGTAAAATTATTTACAGGAAGACAGGAAATGAGTCAGGAACTCAAGAAAAAAATAGCTATCTTACGAGCATCTAAAAGATTGTCCAAAACATTTTTTTCTCCTCAGGTGGAGAAAGGAAGTGGAAATGTATCAATACAAGTTACAAATCACAAATTCCTAACTTCCTTCTCAGCTGCATACAAGCTTTGTCTTAAAATTTTAGTGCTAGGCACCAGTGGGTAAAACAGGAAGAGAAACTGTGGCTTTATTCTGTATATAAAAGACTCCTAGATACACAACTTAATAAAACTTGAATAAGTGATTTTCTTTGCTTCTGGAATTCTTAGGAAATATCAACAGCATTGCATAGAAAAGATTTCTTAAAGCTGCGTCAGGAGCTTTTGATATGCTACGGAGATGCATTTTCATATGCTAAGCAGAATAAACAATAGTTGGTATGTAGTGACTACAGTTTCACAAGTTAGGAGGAATCCGAAGGTTCATGAAAAGAATATTTACTTATTTCCAAGCTTTATCGTGATAAATAAAATGCAGAAAATAAGGAGAGTTAAAAGTGTAGAAGCAAGTTTGAAGACTAGGAAAAAAAAACCAAAGAACTTTATACTCTCCCATTCACTCTAAGGAAGGTGTCAGGACACAGAATCACTAAGTAATATTGTTTACACTTTGATATTTCAAAGAAATAGCTTCTGAGTTGAGGGAAAGAAGATTTCAATAGCATCATCCGGTTCATTCTTTTCGGATGACTTGCCATTCACATGTGACAGTACATGAGATGGATGTCTTCCTGCATTCCCAACTCTCTCCCCCTCCTCGGTATCCAAGAGACATTAAAGAGTCTCAGAGACTCCTGCAAAGCTCAAGTGCTCAAGCGGGAAAAGCTGCTTTCTAGTCAGCAGTTTCAGGTGAATGAAGGTCAGAGGAACACTGAGGATACCTTTGAGTGATTTTTTTTTTTTTTTTTTTTGGTGTTTTTTTTTTTTTTTTTTTTTCTTTTTTGGTAAACAAATGAAAGGAACTTTCAGTTCTAAGATACAAATTTGCAGATGACACCAAGTTGGGTGGGAGTGTGGATCTGCTGGAGGACGGCGAGGCTCTGCAGAGATCTGTACAGTTCGGATTGCTGAGCTGTGGCAAATGGTATGAGGTTTAACAGGGCTTAGTGCTGGGTCCTGTACATGGGTCACAACAACCCCCTGAAACACTACAGGCCTGGGGATGAGTGGCTGAAAAACTGAAGCGTGGAAAAGGGACTGGGGATGTTGGTTGTCAGCAGCTGAACATGAGCCAGCTTTTACCCAAGTGATCAAGAAAGCCAACAGGAGGCTTGTATCAGCAATAGTGTGGCTAGCAGGGCCACAGCAGTGAACATCCCCCTGTACTTGGCACTGGTGAGGCTGCACCTCAGATACTCTGTTCAGTTTTGGGCCCCTGACTACAAGAGAGATATTTAGGTGCTAGTGCATGTCCAAAGAAGGGCAGTGCAGCTGGTGAATGGTCTAAAGAACAAGCCCCATGAGGAGCATTTGAGGAAACTAGGGCTGTTCCTGAGGAAACTAGGGCTGGAGAAAAGAAGGCTGAGAGGAGAGCTTCTTGCTCTACAACAACCTGAAAGGAGGTTGTAGTGAGCTGAGTGTTTGTCTCTTCACACAAGTAACAAGCAACTGGACAAGAGTAAACGGCCTCAAGTTGTGCCAGGCATGGTTTAGATTGCATGTTAGGAAAAATTTCTTTCCTGAAAGGGTTGTCAAGCATTGGAACATGCTGCCCAGGGAAGTGGTAGAGTCATCAACCCTGGAGGCGTTTAAAAGATGTATAGATGTGGTGCTTAGGGACATGGTTTAATGGCAGACCTGACAGTGTTAGGTTTATGGTTAGACTTGATGATCTTACGGATCTTTTCCCACCTAAATGGTTGTATTATTTAATGATTCTAGGAATACGAAACCAGAAAGAATGGACTTGGTTTTCCATATGGTATCATGCAGTAAAAAAACAAAAACAAACAACAAAACCACATTTTTCATACAGCAAGTTTTGCTGGTATAGCAGCAGTAGAGTCATTACAGCCCTACAGAAAAGTTGGTCAGCTTCCCTGTGTAGATTAGTGTCCATGCTGCAGATAGCAGCTGTTTTTAAAGCCTTTTCCCAGATCTGGAAGATAGAAGGAGCATGGATCATTCTCAATTAAAATACTGTAATTTGCTTTAAAAATCAGCCCTTTAGCAGTAATCAGATCCAGTCTGACATCTTTATTTCCATTTTACAGGCCAGTTTATAGCTCCACAATCTGCAAATCTTTTCAATTAAATCAATGGGGGAACATCTCTTTCTCTTAGCCCCAAGAGAGCACCTACCATCCACAGCTCTAAACCATTATTCTTGACAAAACAAGCTCTTTGAAAAGGTGATAATTCCCTGATAACTCCATTATCAGGTGGAATGGAGGAAGAAATCCTGACTGTAAATTATGCCATACAGATTGAGAATGGATTGAGATATATTTGGAAAAAGTATATGTCAATCAAATCTCACTTACAAAGGCTTTTTTTCCACAGAGTACCTATAATTTATTTTTATTGTAATCTTCAGGTACACATATGTCAGTACTAAATAATTCAGTCCAACTGCTAGTCCAAGATTTAAGACAAAACACATGCCTATATACTAAGAAAAGGTTACACAGACGAATAATTCTGGTTTTGTTTTGTTTTTCTTAAGATGGGCCTGCTTACGTTAAACTACTAAATAATTTTTGCTGCTGCTCCTCAAAAGCAGCATCAATAACTGAGTTACATGCATATTTAAATCCAGAGCTGCTCTTGCCTAAAACTATCTCCAACTTTGGCTGTGACAGAATAACTTCCATTGTCTGATGGTCCCAGATTGTGATCTGGCAAAACAAGAAGAAAATAACCCTAATTGGTTCTTTGTATTCTTAGTTTATCTCAGTCTTTCTAAAACTGCAGAAAGTATTTTATGTATGAAAACTGTACCTCAGGTAGTCTGTGTTACCTTAGAAAAAAGTTATTTATTAAAAATAAATACTTAGAATGTTTTCATATCAGAACATCTCAATTCCTTCTTTCAAAGTTCCCAGAATGCCTGATGATTGCAAAATGAATAGCCAGCCAGTATGGTGGTGTGACCATTTGGTGTGAGATCTTTTGCATTATTTTCTGCTCACCACTGAAATTATACTGTACACACAGAAAGACTGACTTCCTCCTAGATTTTCCTTAAATAGTCTCATGATTTTAGGACTTATTTTAATGTGATTTAAATACCATCCAAGGTCCTGTGACTATCTGCTCTTGCAAGTTTTAATATGACTAGTTCATCTTTGGGCACTTATTATCATCAATGATCTGCCTTTTGGTTGCTTATAAATGTATCTTACTCCTAACTGGGGAGGGTGAGGAGGGTAGGAAAACACAAACATGAATTCAGAATTGATAGGTTTATAACACTTAACAGGTAATATTTTTTTCATTTTCAGAATGTTTAGCATGTAAAAAGTCATTGAAAAGCCTAACTCTTGACTTCAACTGCAACAGTCATTGCTGAAGTCTACTGCTGATTAGAACCCAGGTGTTTGAAGTTTAGCCCCAGAACACATGAAATGCATGGGGTGTGTACAAATGTGACTTGGCCAGCATTGACTGCATGCTGTCACATTATTCAAGGTAACATTCAGGTTACAGGAATACAAAACTGTTTTTTTTCCCCCACTGAAACTTTTCTGGCTTGATTTTTCACCCACCTTGGACTAGTTGCAGCAAGTTACAGAGTAAGACCAGATTTCTTGTAGCTTGAAAGACTAATACTAGTATATGATACCGGCTATGTAATGTATGCATTATGTATTTTGGTACAGATTTACTATTTGTTAAATAAACATTTCAGATGTTGGGCTTTTTGTTTTTGGATAATATTTATAAATTAGTTCTGCTACTAGGCTTGTTATTCATCACTGGAATGCATGAAAACTGACAATCTAATGACTGCCTATGGATTACTAGGAATGCATATTATTTTGATAACTGAGTTTGAATACACTTACTTAAGCTAACACTTCTATTTCTGTGATCTATGACTCCTAAATACTGAAAATTATTTTATGTACACTTGTATGTACATTTGGAAGCAACTACGATTGTATAGGGCCTAAGTTCAGGTCTCTGAAATATCTGCTTAGGTATTTCACAAACTCTTCTCCTGAAATTAATGCCATGGATAATGCTAGTCCTTCAGCCAGGTAGCTGAAACAACAGACTCAATATGATTAATTAATGAGAAGGAAAAGGAAGAAAAGAATCAGCTTTTCAACAAATACATTTAAGAGTATGCTCTTACAACCGTGCGGACTTTCAGGACACAGGATTGAGCAAAATGGGTACAGCTTTCATTTTAAAGGTCAGCTATTGTTCGTATTTCTCTTTCATGAAGAACAGAATTTATTTTATCCTCTGAAGTCTCACCAGCCAGAATTTTGTCAGACAAATCCAGTTCAAATCTCTGATTTTCAGGTCCCACTGGTCCCATATGTATGACCTCTTAGGTGCTGATTGGTGAAAACCTACTGTTTTAGAACCATTTCTCTAAGGCTCCTTTGAAATTGGATAATTTCCATTTTTAAATATTTATGAGTCTTAACTGCCATAGGTGCTGGGCTTCTCTTTTCACCTTTGAATTTCCACCTTTACCAGTTCAATTTAAAAGCCAGGAAGATATTTTAGCCAGCTGATCATCCCAACAACTGCATACAGCTTAAAAAGGGTGGTGATGTGGGAGGGAGGAACATATTGTAGTTTTAATTATATTAATAAGCACTGGTACAGTTTGTTGATATAGATAGTGGTGTTCCATTTTTAAAAAATATTATAGCAGTATTTGAGGACTTCAAGCAGGATTGTGATCTTATTCTGCTACATATTGTGCGAACATAGTAAGAAAGAGTCTGTCCACTGAAAAACCTCTGTTTTAACCTGAGACAACAGAGAATCTCAAAAAGAAGATCCAAAGTCATAGCAAAATTGCGATATTCAATTGCTATGTAGCCAGCTGTAGATTAACTTAATGTGTTTATATCACAAAGTCACAGAATCGCTTGGGTTAGAAAGGACCTTACAAATCATCTTGTTCTCACCACCCTCCCACAGGCAGGGACACTAACTGTGCCTTTCATTAGACCAGATTGCTCTGATTTTTACTTACTGCACCTTTGTGTTGATATATAATAATTATTACTGTCTGGATTTTGCAAATATAATAACACACAGAAGCTCAGACAGTCGCATCTAAATTACGGAGCTGTTACAGACCATCTCATGTCAATAACGACTCAAAGACACTGAGCTGTTTTATATATAACTAATGAAAAGATGCATACGCATGCTTGTTACAAAAAAAAGCCAGAAAAAGCTGAGGGCAGGTTCAAAAGCTTATGTTGGTAGGAGTAGTATTGTATGAGTTCTACAACTGTGTTAGCAGTTAACTCTTAGATTATTGCAGCTAGTTGACTACAGCATGGTATTTACATTTCTCATGCAAGGTAAACCAGGCAAATCTATGCAGCTACTAAAAACTGTAAAAAACATAAGTGAAAATCCCTTAGGTTTTCTTTGGCCTTCTGTCTGTTTAAGGAGAAAGTAAGTGTGGCAACATGAATTTTCCACAAAATTAAGACAGAAAAATAAAGAGAACCTGTGATTCACAAAAGATGGGGCTTCATGTTTTATTATGCTTTCAATTTCTCTCAAGACTACAATGCATTGTGCTTCTGGAATTAAGGTAACTCCTGAATCAAAAAAAGAAAATGTGATATTTTTCTTGACCCCCTGCACAGGATGTTACTTTTGGTGCACTGGGCTAACCATGACCCAGATCAGCAGAGCAAATCATCTGTTCTGGTTGAAAGTGTTTGGCTTTAGCCTGTAAATAACAAAGCACATTTTCAACACACAAGAATCTTTAATTGCATTAATTAATTCATTAGACATCACAGTTGAAGAATATGTGTCCTGTTGATTAAGTTCTTGGATGAGAATCAATGCCTTCATTGCTCAGATGTATTAACTTTCCAAATATCATCACTGCGGGTTTCATTACAGAGAGCACAATAGGCTGCACATGGCTGAGTGAGGTATACCCAGGAAGCCAGCCACTTATAATTAATATACAGTCCTCCATAAATCAAGCTGTCCTTTTGGTATTCTGCAGAAAGGAAGATACTTGAAGGCCTTGATTCACAGCTGACATTCAATCTGACATCTCTTTCACATACTATGAACTGAATATGGCAGGCTGGGTGTTTGGTTTTAGAATACCTGCTACTGTGATAAATTGGCAGGCAAGATGATCAAACCCAGGGGAGTAAATAAGGATTTCCAGTTTTGGTAGTTTTAGGGAAATTAGATGGTTTGAAAAAAAAATTTTTTCACTGACAAATGAGAGATTTTTGAAACTTAACTAGAAATGAGTTGTCAGATATATTTTCCTTCTCTCTTTTTCTCTTTTTGTCTCATCCCATTACTCTTTTTCCCCCTAAAGCAATGTAATGTAGTATTCAGGTATTTTTATAGCTTCTGGGTTACCTATTCTGACACACTTCTTTACAAAGGAGAAAGGAAAAACGAAAAAACTTAATTTGCATTAAAATAATCATAGCATTCTGAAATGAAAGTCTTAAAGTCAGGATTTGCTACAAAAATCCTTCTCTTTTTTTTTTTTTTTTAACCACTGCAGTTACAGTTGTGGAGTTTCTAGAATATAATGTAATTATGAACTGTGCAAAATCTTGAGAAACTCAACATGAACTACACATTGCCTTCATCTGCAAAGAGGAGGGCTCTTCAGTGGTGTCCCTGTAGAAAGTGATACGACACCCATCAAGTGGGTGGTTACTGTGGAATTGCAGTGTGTTTGGGATGCTCCAAATCTACAGTGTTAGCATAGCACATTATGTTACTTTGTTTTGGTTTAATGAGTTCCTTGGTTCTGCTTTCTTTTTTCTTACCTACCTCTTCTGCATCAAATTCACAATTGCCCCACATTTATTCCCATTTCAGTACTTACCTTCTACATTTCTGTTCTGTAAGGAGAAAAAAAATAGTATCTTTCTGAAATAAAGATGAAATTGGCTAACCGTTGCCATTCAGAAAATATTCCTGACTCACTCTACAAATCACCTCTGTAGAAGCTACTGCCATCCTATTTAGTATAAACTCAGTGACAGAAAAGCAATGTATTTTATTCTGGCAATAGCTTCAAATGACCTTGCAGGAGCCTGCAGGCTCCAGAACAGTTCTTCAGAATGTTCTCTCTTGGTGCCCAGGTGGATAAAAGTTCAGCCTCCCTTGCAGCTGAGCAGCAGCCTAACTCCATCAGCTTTTCTCCCACCCGGTGATACAGTACAGAGAGCACTAGTATAATCTTAAAAATGTAAGCACTGCAGGCAGATTCTCTGCATATCTAGTGTACCTTTTTTTCTGTGTGGTTTTTTTTTTTTTTTTTTTTTTTGTTTTTTTTTTTTTTTTTTTTTGTTTTTTTTTTTTTTTTTTTTTTGGTTTTTTTTTTTTTTGTTTTTTGTTTTGTTTTGTTTGTTTCAAGAGTAAAAATAAGAACAAGGATAACATTACATGTTTCCTAATGTATTTAAAATTTCTCTCAAACACTGCCATTTCACTAGCACCCTACACAGCTTTCCATTTCTGGGGTTAGAGACAGTTCTTTCACTTTACATTATTTGGTAGCTTGAATGGACACATGGTTAAAAATGGTTTTTATCTAACTGGGAGCTGGATTCCTGATGTTCAGAATATGCATAGTGTTGAAAAGATAAATAACACCACTCTATTAAAGTCTTAATGAACATGCTGGAAAGGCCATCTGCTGTCTTAAATTCACATTTCACATGTGCTGAACAGTTTCATGTTTCTTTTACATTCCTTTGAAGTCCTTACACGCAAAAGACCATCACAGAATATGTTTTTTTTAATCTCAAATATTAGAAGCATTTACATGTCTGACTTCAGGCATGTTACTGTTTGCTGATATACGGCATACCAGGCCTTTATCATAAACACCACCTGTTTCAGAAACTGTCAGCCTTTTGGGCTTCTTGCTTCATTGCAGACAGGACATTGAGAAAGAGGAAAAGGAGCTAGGGAAGGACAGAAAAATTTCGAGGCAAAAGCTTCAAAAACAGCCTTTGGTTTTCTTCCAACCCAGGGAGTACACCAGAAATGGCCTTGCCTGAAACAAAGCAGAGGGAGGAAGGGTGAGGTTGAATTTTGTGTTTTAAAGACTACTTCAGTTCCACATGAGTGTTTATTACAGACAAAGCCTGAAACGTAGTTATTTCTGCACCAGCACAAATGAGACCGACCTGTTTCAACATTTGCTTCAGCAAATCATTTTGCAATTTAATAGGTACACCCTCAGAAGCACCATTTCCATGGTCCATTTAATTTGTGAAACTTACAGCAATAACACAAGAATACAATTTTCAGTCTTTTGCCCTTTTAAGCCCTTTTGACAGGGATTTTAGTGATACCTTAAGAGACTGAGTGGGAATTAAGGATTTAAATCAAATTTTTTTTTTAAATTCTCTCCTTATATTGTTATTTCAGGAACTGAATACCAAACTCTGAAAATCTGTCAGACTCACTGTTGAATAAAGTGAGATGAAGGCATTTAATTTTTCACTGTCATTGTACAGATGGGATAATTATCTGTCAGAGGATGTTAAATAAGGAGCTTCTCCATGATGTCATTGTTTATATCATGGTGTAGAAGGGTAGGAACATTTTACGGAAATTCATCTCATAACACTAAGTTATGGATCCTGGAAATATTAATAGAATCAAAGACTCATAGAATAGTTAGGGCTGGAAAGGACCTTAAGATA
>JASSUY010018117.1:0-25323 GCA_032466535.1 Forpus xanthops | reverse complement strand
CACTTGGCATGGTTAAAATTCATGAGGTTGGCATCAGCCCACCTCACAAGCATGTCAAGGTCCCTCTGGATGGCATTCCTTCTCTCCAGCATAGCAACTGAACCACACAGCTCAGTGCCCAGTAAACTTGCTGAGGGCACGCTCAATCCCTCTGTTCATGTCACTGACAAAGATGTTGAACAAGACTGGTTCCAAAACCAAACCCTGATGGACACCAATACTTTCATCCTAGTTGAAACTAACTACTATAGTCTTTTACCAGTTTAGTTTTTTTGTTTTAGTATCAGGTACAGAATTAGTCACATTCCTGTAACCATGTCATCTTCCTGCCTCTTCCACTTAACCATAAGTGCTTCATAACTAGATCTTATACGACTTCAGATGTCTTTTACCTCACTTTCCCTTACAAGTTAGAAACCACACAGACATGGGATGCTCAGCAAAAGTGTGGACACCAGCAGAAGACCTTATGTTTTGGGTGTATTGTTTCTCACACTGTTTTCATGGGATTTCCTCCCTTTGTATTCTTTTGTTGTTGGCCTCTTAAGAAGATACAGATACCCATTTTGTTCAGCATCCATTCATAAAACACTGCAGGATTTTGCATAGGCTGACATGAAACAGGATAGCTTGTTTCAAATCTTTTCAAAAGTAGTCCACAAAAAACCTGTTTCGAATGTGGTACAAAACCAGGAGCGGTGTGTAAAGAATAAGCAGTGTTTGCTTGCCTTTGATGAAGCAGCTAATGCTGCAGTATTTTCCCTTGTAAAGTATTTCTCAGCATACTTTTTTTCTAGCTATGAATTTTCCATAAGTCGTTGCCATGTTTCATTAAACACCTATTAGTTATTTATAACGATATACTCACAGATTAACACAAACAGTTTTGGGCTATGAAATATTCAAAACATTTAATGAATTGTATGGCACAAGGAATAAGAGTACAATTGTTTGTTCCATAATTGAAATTTAAACAGGGAAATTACAAGTCTGAAAGCAAGTAACACCCAAAATTTTACTTTGAGAATCATTTCAACAGATACTTTCACACCTCAGACAAATTCAATCCATACGTACAGAAACCAGTGCCTGCATTGAAAACTGTATATCTTTTAGATACCCATAACACTTTGTTGTGCTGCATACCTCCAAGGTTTTCTAATGTTTAACAAGAACACTAAAAAATTATTCTCCAGTACCATGAGCACCCAGGAGAAGATTCAACATGGGCTGCCATAGGGACTAGTGTGCACAGCTAGAAGCAGAATTACAGAGCAGCCCAAGCTTCAGAAAGGACCTATGTTAGCAAAAAGTACACACTGGAGGAAGTGACATCAATTCCATAGCTCCTTCAGGGCAGAACCAGCATACGGGCTGGACAGGAGCACTTTGACAGAAGAAATTCACCCCACGGTCACAGCAGCTTTTGAGACATGCTACAGGGAAGCACTACTTGGAAGGGTAGCACTTACTAAAGAAAAAGCCAAGGAGGAACACTGTGGGTGAGCCAGAAGCCCCCCTGCATTCTAATGGATAACCCTGTCCAAGTGCAAGGAGAACAGGATGAAGCTCTTACTGCAGCTTCTACCAGCAAGACACCAAACCCACTCACAAACAGCTGTAGCCCTCCTGGCTGGGTCAGGCACATCTCGAGAGATCTCACACCATCCAAGTCCTGAAGTATTCATCCAGGGTTCAACTAATTCCTTTTTACATTTCTGTCCCTTTTACAGAAGACTCCTTGTGAGCACCTTCATGTCTTAAATCCCTGCACTAGTGCATTTGCCAGGGGAGCACTATCACCAACCACCCCAGGTACCAGAAATCACTTCTAAAACCCATCTACAACTCCTTCTCCAACAGGGCAGCTGCCCTAAATACAACAAGCAGGTGCTACCAGGGATACTAATTGCACCCACCAACCCCACTTTACCTGCTCCTTAAAAGGCTTTAGGTGATAATAAGCCTTATGCTTTTAATGAATTGCAATCTGTACGAGCTTTTACTGTTTTGGGTTGGGCTGATGCTACTCATCCTGGAGCAAAGGGAATTCACAAGAGTGCTACAGCAGCATTTGGGAAGATCATAACTAATGAGAAAGAATTGCCTTCACTTAAGGCAGAAGAAAGCTGCTCCAGCTTGTTTTCCCTGCTTTCAGATTTTTCATATAACTTTGTGCCAAGCCAATGCTGTTGTGCTTGACGTGGTCAGCTCAGAGGCATGTCAGGGCAATGGTGATGCTTTCCCATGCAGAATAATCAAGGGGGAAAGTCCTTTTTCAAAATGCCATTCCTCTTCACAGGTTTTAAATGCTCATAACATTTTGCTGTGCTTCTTCACTTTCAGTTTGACACAAGAGCTCTGCTGGAAAAAAGCCCTAACCTCAACACCAGAACAAGGAAAAAGCATGTCTGTAAATGCACCTCCAAGATTCAGGCTGGTCTGGTGATCTACATAGCCAGCATGGGCTTCTCCAGATGATACTTTTCATACCCTACCTTCAGGGTTATGCCCAGAAGGGCAGACATGGTAAAACTGGAAAACCGTTACAGCCTGGCCTTGCCTAGCAAAGCAATGGGAAGCTAGACCAGAATTAACATCAATTGAGCTACATAGTTCTACATTGCCAAATGTGGCTGTAATGCTGGGACTTCAACAGTATCAGATCAGACTCTGGTCATACCGGCTGTTAGCAGGTATGTCTGCAATGACTTCAGGTGGAATTACTCCAGCCAATATATTGTATTATCATGGAGGAGATGGGAATCAACACCACTAATGCCACTCTTTTATGTTGTATTTATTGAGGTTAACAATAAATAGGGAATTCTTCCTGATTGACTTAAAGAACTGTTTTCCCTGGCACTGGCCAGCTCTAGCTGTAGGAAAACCATCGTCATCCCTTTTTTCTCTCTTTTGGTACATGGTAAAACTTTACTATGCTCACCCTTAGAGGATTTCCATAGAGTTCATGGCAGGCAAGGCAACCAAATCACCCTCCAAAAATCCTCAGCAGCTTTTGTCAGGAGAGCTAGGGATCACCCATCTGTCATTAAAGTGTTAAATTGATTCATTAACATAGAAAATATTCACCATTTCCCACTTTGAAGGAGATGGGCTGTGCTATCCTTTTAATAGAACTCTGCTGGAAATCAAACACACTTTTTATTCAGGGGAATGATTACTGTCTCTTGTTTAATTCTTGCCTAACAAATGTCAGCACTAATGTATTACAGATTATTCAGTCAATTTGATGGTTCCAGGTGAAAGAAAGGAACACAAATCTCTTCTTTTAGTGTAAAAAGGGTCAGCTGGATGACTTCCACTGCAGGAGCCGAGATGAGGCTTGACATGAATCAATCAAGCAAGCTCAATTTTACAGTTATAGTGCCTAATGCCTAAACATGAGCGTATGGGTGGAAATTAGCACCCGATTATGAGCATACATGATCTTCCCTTGGAAGACAATAATATTGGCATTAAGCTTCTCAAGAGGGAAGATGCTGCTGGTTTTTAATATGTCTTAAATTATGTCAGGAAAAACACTGGAACATCACACAAAAGCCACAGTCAGTGTATATTGCTATCTCATAGAGCTGGAGATCTTTACAACAATATTGACACAGGAGCAGGCAAGCAAATGTCAGCCAATATAACATATGAAATACTTAACGTAACCAATTTTCAGCTGTCAATCAGCAGGGAATAATGACTGATGCAAGGAATCAATACACCACAATTGAATTCCAGCTCACAAACTTGTTTCGTTCTACGCTATAAAAGACTGTCAAATGTCACACCCCAAGAGATGCAACAGGATTCCAAAGATTTATTTATTTCAAGCTCTGAAGTCTATTAGCAATAGTGCTCCTTGTGCTATTGGAAAAAGAACTTTGATGACATTAAATTCTCAGAAATGACAAGTCATTGCATTGGGAGCCAATTAATTATACCATTTTAGTCATATTTCAGCAATCCTCCACTATTTTACTAATAAGTAATTGTACATTATTATATTGAAACAAATTGTTGCGACTAATGCTGCAAATATTTGATTGTATTATACAGTGCATTAATTGAATATTTTTGAGCAAGTTGTTTTGTGCTTCAGATAAAAAAGAATATGAAAAGAAAATTTGCTCTACCCTTGGCACTATTTCATTCAGAGATCTGAAATGTTTGAAGTAGAAGATACTTTTCTCTCAAATGAATGAAAAAAGGTTTACTATAGAAGTGTAAAGAGCTGTGCATTACCCTGTATATTTCATGCACTGTTTTTTTCTTTATTATTTCATAAATGTAATGGAAATTCTTTTCATTTTCATACTCCATAGTACTGTAGTCTGATGAAAGGCAATGGAGATATCAAAAGGAAAGAATGAGAAGATGCAAAGCTGAGGCCTGCAAGAGTCATAATATTGAAAGTTCATATATTGTCTATATAAAAACATGTAGAATATACCTAGCATTTAAAAAGAAAAATTAAATCCATAAGAGGCTGACTGTAAAGTATCTGAAGCATAAAAATATATATGCTCCATAACGTAATCTGGTTTTGGAAATAGATGACCTATTCACTGCTTCATTTTTAACTTCTCCTTACTGTACCTTTCCATTTGTTCCTTCCTGCAATCCTGTGCTAGCCCTTTCCTCTCTGGTTGACTTCATTGAAGCCGATGAGGCTGTGTGCAAGACTGGGAACCCGTCTGCATTAAGACAGTGGAATCTGGCCCACAGTAATTATAAGCTATTAAAATTAGCATATTTTCTTTACCTGAGGCTGAGAATTAATTAAAACCTGATTGTACAATGTATACAGAAGATAAACACTACAGTATTTTCTTTCCAATACATGGATATATAATAATTCATTTAAGACAGAGGAGCTCATGCTGTTGAATGCTCTTATTAAAAACAGCAAGGAAGGTCAGGGGCAATGCTTGCTGTATCCTTCATTTGCTCTTCACCGAAAATGATATAACTGAACCGCAAAAGTTGAGATTGAAAAGCCGCTAGCGTGTTGTCTAATTTCAACCACAGAAGCTGCTGTGCACTCCATGACTTTATGAGGGTATAAGATTACAGGTCACAAGAGCTTCTTTATTTCCCACCTGTAGCTTCTAACAACATTTTATTAAGGATTTTCCCATCTTCTCTCTCTGACCTACAGGGGACAAAATTCTAACAGCTGTTACAGGACCCTTACTGAAGCGGCATTAACACAGATTAGCAGTTCTGGAAAGTAGTATCGTTTTATCAGGACTATATTTATGACTGTTAACTAATATTTTTACAGTGCTTGTAAGATAAACAGAGCATATCATTATGTAAACAGGAAAAAAGGCATTTAATACAGTTAAACACTTAGTGCATCTTGCTTGTTTTGTCTAAAATCACACTAAGCTGCCGCTTGAAGGTTTAGTATTCATTTACAAAACAAACAGTTGGGTAGCGCATGTGCTCATACATATATTGTAGTTTTCTGTATTACTTATGGAGGTTATTGATTTCTTATTAATCAAGTAGAGTCTATGTGTATTAATACACCCAAGTAGGGGTAGAAATGCTGCCAAGTGTTACATTAATACATGTCCAGTGTTCAGCCTTTCCTTTACCATTTCAGCTCAGTTTTTTTTCCATAAGGACTGCAAGTTTAGGAACTTGCTAGTTTCTTGCAGAAACAATAATCTTTGTTATTGGGTTTGCTTTTTTGCAAGATTTTTTTGTTCATACAGATGAAACAGAGAGAGGAAGAGAGGGGAAGAAAGAGGGAGAAGAAAGAGAAGGGGGAGGAGGGCAAAGAAGGAAGGACAAAAAATATAGCTGTATTACGATGTTATACATTTCTAACAGGATTCTGCGCAAATTATCAAAGATGTCTGTTTTTTTTTATCTCCCTATCCCAGAAAGCACAAAGTAGATGTCAAGTATGTCTACAATGAAGCTTTCCAGCAACTTCTTGGTGCATTCATGATGGAAAACCCAAACAGCTCTCTAAAATTTTGTATTAGTCATGTTAAAGGCTGGCATAGATTCTTTTTTGAGATCATCCTTCTAAATGCAGCTGCTAGGCTAATCATGCTGTACTATTATGCAATATTCAGCTGGCCTCTTTTACCCTCCCTAGAGACCCATTTTAGCTCATATGAAAATAAAATGTTAGTTTTCACATTATTGAGACAGATAAAGGGTTAGGAAGGAAAATATATGTGTGCAAACAGGGTTGCATGGCTGCTGCACAGTATGGTGAGAGTCTTTAGGATGTCAATGTAATCACAGCTGAACTCAGATTTTCAGGTCTTATTTGGGTACATGAGTAAGACAGTGAGGTTTCAAAAAAAAATATGACACCTATCTTGATGAGACATTTGAAAATCCATCCATAAATAAATGTCATATGATAGGAGTTGCTTGGTTCATCTGAAAATCAGGCTCTGTGCGTAATTGTGCTGAGTTTTTCAGTAGTCTGAAGGATATGGACAGGTATGACCAACAATAAAATCACAATAAGATGGAACAATTACACACTACTTAAAAGTATGTGATAAGAAGTGATTTCTCCTTAGACAACACCTCAGCTTATTACTCTCCAAACTGCCCCAAAGCAAAGATGCCAAACTTCTCAACAAGAACATCTGGATGCTGGCATGCACTGCAACCAGTTGTGCTGGCTTCTTTGAAGGGACCTCCCCACAACTGTCAGTCATTAGACTACTACTGATAGCCTGTCTGGGTTGGATGTACCTTTTATTTAGCCCATCACCTGTATTTTTGATCTCTAATCACCTTGTAAGTAAATTCAAGACCAAACTCTTGATTACAGCACTTTGACAGAAGCAAAAATTGCTGTATTTTGTTGTCCTACTACTCATCTTGGCTTTTTTCCGGAACTCGCATCATTATTTTGAACCTTTTATCTGTTTAACTAAAGGCTTCTGACCTCTGCTGCGGAGTGGAAATAGGATTCCTTTGACGTGAGGGGGACCTTTCCTGCATTTTCCTCTAGATCTTTCTAGGAGCACCATAGAAATTACTATAGTGTTTTTCTGTCTGTCAGTGACAAGGGTCAGTCGGCATCAGCCGAAAACAACAGAATTGTCTTTCCCATGGCAGGAGGTGGGAAGAGGACAATAGCTCAGGTATTATCAAGGAGGAGGAGGGAATGTCTTATCCTGTTTTAAACAGAACTGACAAATGGTAAGCCAGCCATGGTTTGTTTCCAAATCCTGTTTTACGAAACCATTATTCAGGACTATG
Organism: Forpus xanthops; assembly: GCA_032466535.1. Taxonomy (NCBI): domain Eukaryota; kingdom Metazoa; phylum Chordata; class Aves; order Psittaciformes; family Psittacidae; genus Forpus; species Forpus xanthops. The sequence continues at coordinate 18,066 of JASSUY010018117.1, read as the reverse complement.
ACTGCTGTAAGAAGCTCACACTGGCTCAGGTCAAGCTTCCAAACTCTGAGGCATATATTGGAGTCTCTGACCCACCAAGCACCAGTGTGGGTCTCCCAGTGCCTGAGGTTTGTTTTCAGCATTTGCTTTCTGGGATTTTGTTGTTGCTGCTACTGTAATAATTGAGTGGGACACAAAGTATTTCCTTTGCTGCTAAAGCTGGTCCCGTTCCTATATGTGTGATTTATGGGTACTACAGAAATACACAGTAACATATTATGGTCTTGAAAATTCAGATCTAATGTACCTTCTGATATTTTTGACCAGATGAAATTATACCCAATCTACCAATAATCCTTGTCATAAGACACCTTCTTGCTCTGAAGTCATTAAACCACTTCAAATATCTTTAAGTGTCGCGAAAAACACATGAACTGCTCATGCTGCTATATAATCATCTTCTGTAACATCTGATTTTTTGTTAAGAAGCTGTTTTGATTAAGCAGAGTAACATGATACAAGCCAAAGGGCCTGTTCATAATTTTAGGCCATAATAAACTTAATTGATTTTTGTGGGCTAAGTTAAACTCTTATTGTTGTTTATTTCATAAGTCAATAAGTTTTGCTGGCTGTATGCGGGGAGCAGAAAGGGTAGGAGAAATGCAAGAAATAGGAATAGACTTCAGTTTCTTAACCACATTATTTAAAAATAAATTTGTTTTATATATCTACAGTAAAAAAAATTTTACATCTAAGGCTAGATTAGGACTGATGTACAATACCCTCATGCTAAAAAATCCATGACAAAATAACATCAGCAAGGGGTGTGAGGTCAGCATACTAGAACAGATACTTATTTTTGTAAACTAACAAATAGTTCTGTGGATTTGGGCCAAAGCTTGAAGATTACCTTGGGCCTAATTTAGTGTCTTTTGCACAGATACCTCCCAGTGAAGTCACTCTGCAAACAGAATGGATTAAACCGATGTGCTACCCTGTAACTAGTCAGCAATTCTTTGTATTTTTTAAGTATAGATATATTTTTTAAAGTACATGCTTGAAAAAAAGGGATTCACAGGATGATGAGCGCAAATGAACCTTTCTTTCCTAAGAAATGTTGAAGGACTTGCTTTTGTGGTTTTCACTTTCTTCTTTTTGCTTTGGTGTCAGAGGTTTCTATAGCATTATCCCTCAGGTGAAGAAAACTGTAGCAGTTAAAAGTAAAATTTCACTGCAAAAAAGGTGCATTTTTATATCTTTGAGTAATAAAAGGTACACAGTAGTAGTTCTGGAGGAACTATCCAAGATTGCACCATCAATGGCAAATAAAGATCACTCAGTGGCAAAATATAATCATATTAAAAAAATTAATTAGTGCAGCCAGTCCTTTCACCACAGCTTCAAACATTATAGTCATAAACAATTTGCCAGCCCAGTCATACATTTTAAGCATTCGGAAGGTAATCCCAGTGGTCTTTCTGTTCTATATTTTGCTTTGGCACTTTTGCTATAAGGTTTTACATCTTTAAAAGATCACCAGCTTCTTAAGAGACCAGCTATTTTACAATGTGCAATACCCAGTAAAACCATCTTAATCTACAGCACTGTGTGGATACCATTTCTCTCTTCTGGATGACTGTAACTCCTAATGTAGGTGGATAACAAATAATCATTTCTTCTCAGGAACTGAATTAACCAGGGGGAAATCTCTGAGCTATAATCCGTTTTGTGGAATGTCTTTTTTTCATTGTGTGAAAATACACAAGGTACTTCCAAACATGCTTATCCTTATCAGAGTAGAAAACAATTTATCTCATATAGTGCAAGAGTTATCCAAATAATTATACAATATATTATACTGTGTGCAAACCCAGCATATTGCATGTAGGTATGTTTGCACCCGTGACAAAGAGATAACACTGGCATTCTCCTACCTTGGTTTAACAACTTTCAGACTTATGTTGTAAGTCAGCTCCTGGCTTCTTTCCTGATTTTAGGCTACCTGTGAAAAATCACTTGAGGAGTTCAAGCAAGATATGAACATTTTCCAGTGGGCTTACAAGACACATATGCAGCTTTAAAAATCATTTTATGCTCTCTCCACTTAACTTGTCTTAGCATGTATACCAATAACACTTTCTTGTAATACTGGTGCTTACAATAATATATCCTGATTTATCCCATGAGATCCCATCATTATAGCTGAGGAAGGAACAACGACTGAGCATCTACTCAGTGCTGGGAAACAGGAACATTTTCCAGAGAACATTTTGCTTGCCAGACCTGCCTATTCCCAACTACCCCTCCCAGCCTCTTTCAGCCAGCCTGAGCCAGTGGAGACTACTTGTCTTTCATTGCTCTGTTTAGTGACTGAGAAAACAGAGCCAAGGCAAAGGCAGTAGTAGCTTATTGTTGGCTTATTCCATCTTATGGTGGGAATAATTCATCTGCTGGCTGAGCAGAAGGTTTCTGCAAACTGTAAAGCTCCATGTACATGAAACCTGACCTGCAGGCATAAACCATTTAAGTTCCCCAAGTCATCCTCCAGCTCTAAAGAGTAAGTAAATAAGGCATTTGCTGTTCTCTCCAGCAGTGGAATATTTTATAACAGCACATGCCCTCTTTGACGCAGCCAAAACCACATGCACATACTCCATTTTACAGACTCAATAAACAGCAAAGCAGATTCCTTTAAACAGTAATAAGAGCTAAAGATCACTTTCCATTTTATCAGTGTCAGATACTGAACTTACCTAAGCAGACAATCTCTAATTCTGCTGAGATTCAGGACTTAAGTGGCGCATGAAAGAAGCATGTTTGCACACTGCTAGGTTTCAGATGTGACACTACATCCAGGACACCGCCAGGATCACTGCAGGGAGACTTTTCAGAGTAGAATAGACATCTCTCTTGCAAGTGAAAGAAAACCTAAGGAAAAAAAAATGTAATAAAAAATATTGAATCCTGAGTTTGTTCTACTAAGAATAATTATTACTGTCCTGCTCCTCTCTAAGTCTTGTCTTTCAGTATCTGAAGGGGGCCGCTGGGGAGGGTCTCTTCTCTTCATGAGGGACTGTAGTGAGAGGACAAGGGGTAATGGGTTCAAACTTAAATGGGGGAAGTTTAGATTGGATATAAGGAAGAAATTCTTTCCTGTAAGGGTGGTGAGGCACTGGAATGGTTTGCCCAGGGAAGTTGTGAATGCTCCATTGCTGGCGGTGCTCAAGGCCAGGCTGGACATAGCCTTGGGTGACATGGTTTAGTGTGAGCTGTCCCTGCCCCTGGCAGGGGTGTTGGAACTAGATGATCTTAAGGGCCTTTCCAACCCTAACTATTCTATGATTATTGACAGCGGGAAGAAACACATGAAAATGATGAAGCTTCATTTTTGTTTTAATTTGTCAGCAAGCAGGGAGGAAGACCCTGAAGCTTAAGAAATTACACTGTATGTGATTCAGATGAAGAGGAAGGGTGTTTTAAAGGTCTGATTAAACCAGCACCCTGAAAAACTGGTTCTGTTGATCTCATTGTTGAGATAGCACATTTAATGAAAAAGTGAAGACTTGCTGCTCTCCAGCTATCATCATTCTCTTCCCATACCAGCTTCCCTCTTCAGTTGTAGAGATACACCTTTAGCTGAAACACAGCATCAGAGAAGGTTGTCCAATTCTTATACTCATAAAAGCTTCTACTTTTCCATTTGGCTCTCATATATTAAATGGCAATTTTTATGTGCTGGCTCTGGCACTGAGTCATGGACCTCCAAGTTGTGTAATGAAGCTGTGTAATGAGGGTTTAAAATTAGACATATCATTCCAGCTTTGACCTTTATAAAATAAATATACAAAATTGGGGAGAACCAAAAATAGTTTTTCATCTTCTCTACTTGCTTTCATAAACACAGAGGACATGCAACCTGCAGTTTTCAGGTAAGCTTTCAAGTCATTGCCTAAAGTTCTCAGATGTGACTCACTTATAGGTGTGTTCTGTTCATTTTACCTTTTCTTATTGCTTTGATTGCTTTTAAATATGTTTATATTAAATAGAAACTGCTCTTTAATACTTTTTAAAACAATTTGTGTCTACTAAAAAAACCTCACAATTTTCACAGCATCCTATAACATGCTGATAATGCAAAAAAAAAAAAAAAATTCTACATTTTTCTGATAATTGGCATTGATCAGGTATTTATCCAATTTAAGAACAGAATAGGTTTTCATTCCTTAATTTAAAAATTATTCACCTCAAAGTTATGAAAAATACTTCTTTTGGATCAGATATTGTATTTGCGTTCAGATTATTATTTAGAGTCTAAACCTTGAAACCATGTCAGATTTCTCTCATCTAGTAAAGCTGCCTTACATTTTTATTCCTATTCCATGCATGGACTCATAAGCACAAAGCAAACGTTTTCCCCCCCTTCCCCTTTTTGGCTGAAGGTTTTCTGGACAATTTTTTCTAACCATTTTTATTGCATTTCCATGGCATGCTTGGCATTCTATAGTAGGGTTTCTGATGCTAAACTTTGTATAAAAGCTTCCCACTTGGCTCTTTAAAAACAGATATGGATCTGATACCTACTCTGGCACATCAGCTTTCTGATAACCTGCTTCCAGGTTATCACAACCCTCACAGCAGAAACTGTATTGCTTCTCCCAGTCACTCACATATTCTATTAATATGTAAGAATATCTACTTTTCTTTACACCCCATTAAAAGCCAAGGAGCTTTTATAACAGTAGCAAAGCTTTCTGCACATCATTGCTTAAGGGCTTTTTCAGGTGTAAAAGAAATGTGGCTCACCAGCAATTCATGTTCTTTGAGCATCTCACTGCTGCAACACTGTGGGACAGTGCCTGCTGGTGCTTAGCAGTAAAAGCACTCCTGGGAGGCAGGAAGGACCACTGAAAGCCACATGGTTATTATCAGGGGAAAGAAAAAAATACCAGGACGCAGTTTGGCAAAGCTTGTTGAAGGGCATGATGATTTGATTTTAAAGCACTTTATTGAGACTTAAACTTTGATAGCATTCAGGGCTGCATTGGTATATATAAGTATGTTAATGTTTTTATATGTGCAAACGTTTATACTGAGAGACAGAAAAGAACAGGATAACTGTAATAACAAGACAGAACAGACAGTAGTCTGGCTTTACATCTATGAGTTCTGCAGTTTATTCAGGTGAAAGTAAATCAAGCTTTTCTAGATCAGTTCTTGCTATTGTTGCTATTTAAAAAAAAGAAAACCAACCAAACCCAGAAAGGACCAGTACACAGAAGTACAGGTTCAAGGCATGATGCATAAGGAAATTTAATCTTCATACTCTTCATAGTCTATGCATCAAACATCCACCTTAGCTATCCAGTGCAAAACCATGACAATGTGCACTAATCAAAACCAAAGGGGTTCGTAACAAAGAGTATGCAAAAATACCTAAAGGGAAAACCTTCTGTCTTATTCAGAATAATTAGTGTCTTTCCCCTAAGTGTATGTTTGTCACTGTCCAGGATTAGAACAAATACATGGTTAACAAGGAGCAAAAGCAAAGTACCTTGTCTGTGGAAAAGGATGAGTAACATAGCATAAAACTGATGGCAGCCACTGTTATCTGAAACAGCCACTTTCACATCTTTTAATTCATTGCTGTTTAAATAATATGGCATTTACCTACACCAGGAATATTCCTTTCCCACTGTTTTTGGAAATAGCCATTTCAATGAAACATTTCTGGTTTAACCCATTTTCCTTCTCCAGCTGTTTCCCCAAGGCTAAGGAGATAATATCATCAGCCAATATGTCAGGACGGGTGTTTCATTCGTGCAGAGGTACAGGCAGGTAATAGGCAGTCTCCAGTAGTGTTGTACATCCAATCTTCTTGGAAGAGAAAGTGTGAAAGCACTTGTATTTAAACAGGGAAATGTAAACAAATGCATCAGCACAAGACACACAAAATTTCAAGGGCTTACAGAGCAGTAGAAAACAGCAAACCTGACACCTGGGCTGTACTCAACGCAGAGAGGTATGGGACCAGCCCTGTCTTCCCCAGACATGGGCATGTGTTCAGGCAGAAGTACTAGTGAACTGTGCTTCTAAGTAAATGCACTTACACATTTACATAGCACTCTGGCTGAATTTTGGATATCCTTATTCAAGAATTGTGAAATGTGGAGAAATGTCTGGCTGACAATTATATATATATAGTATATATCACTTATGCCATAGAGGAAGTATCTGTGGATGGAGTTTTAAATGCAGTTTAAAATCTATAATTTTGCTATGCTAAAACGATGTGTTTGAATAGCAAATTACATTCAGATTGTATTAGAAGGCATATATTTCAATATATATCTATAAAGTATTAAAGTATTTTGTATATCTTTTAATTTTAAGCCTAGAATCTGGAAGATTTTTACCTTTAATAAAAAGAGCTTTCTCTCATTCTTCTTTGTAATGGCTTTCATTGGTGTATTCCCAATAAAAAAACAAATGCTTCAGTAATGACTTCCTTATAATTTCTGATTGTAAGGTTAAATTAATACTTTAAACTCTTATTTTCTACATTTTTGCCTTTCTCAAACAACAAAACTTGTGTTATAATTGCAGATTAAATACGAAGAAATTATTAAATAAAAATGAAATAAAATCCACTAGGTAATTTGAAAATATTTTCAATATTCTCTTCATCAGGCATAATTTTTGCTTTGAAGTTTATTTTGAAGGAGAAGAGAGATACTGTGCTCTCTTCAGAGTAAATAATTTCCACTGTAGATGCAAATTGTTAACTAAAAGTGTTTTCATTTTACGTTGTCTGGAACATGCTTTTACAGGAATACACTATGAGTCTTTATGTAAATAAAAACTGAGCAGCTGACACCTCATTTAGTGCACAGAAGCACAGAGGACAGAAAGGATGGAGGAGAAGGTATCTCAAGTGGCTCCTTGAACACGTTATGAAGGAACATTGTTTTCTTATTTCAGATACAGACAGTCATTTGTCATGGAATGAAGCTGCCCCATGGAAAGCCTGATTAATTGGCCTTTATGAAGATAAAGCTCATAGAGAAAACAACCCTCAGCCTGTGCCAGCCAGCACAGTGCCTTTCCCACCATTTGTACTTCCACGGGCTCTATGATGGGCAGCCCACGGCTCCTTCCCATTCTCATCAACTTGAGAGCAGCTGCCTGTGCCTTCACCTTTAGGTTCAGTGATGAATAAAACCCCTAAAATGAACTTAGCCAATTATATTTCTCATCAAAGAGATTACACCATGATTAAATCAGAACACGTGTGTCAAAATTCCCTAACAGGAGAAAAAGAAAAGAAAAAAACAATGGCTCAGCCTTTAAAATAGTATTTGGGATTACACATAACTTTAGTGTCTCTTCAGGCCCATTTTAGGGACTTGGCATTAAGGATGCCTCTAGCACAGACTGTACTGGGAATATTCACAGCATGAAGCTGAGAAGGGCTAAAAATTAAAGTTTATGGAATTCAAGTAATTAATTAGCTTTTGCCTTCATAGTGTTATTTTTTGTTTTTCTCTTTTAAATCATTTCACGTCAGCATTTCATAGGAGCTCTCTTTCCTTCCCTGCCTCACTTTTTGGAAGGCATTCCCCTCCTTCCTTTTGCCTTCATATTGTGTTATTTCTGACCTCTTGCTCATCTTTTATTACTCTCTGGTTCCTCGCTCTATTATTCAGGCTGATATTGCAGCTGTGATTTCTATTTTTTCTTTGCCCTTTTTGGCTTTGCCAGGCATTTCATTAGCAGACTCATGGGAAGCATTTTTACTGTCTCTCTGCCATGACAGAGTTCAGTAGGATTTACTAAAACTAATTCGTTGGCTATATCTGCTTCCAGTTACAATTAGAAACCACTTTTCACTGAAGCACATCGAGGAGATCAAATTCTGATCAGGTGAAAGCACGCACAAGCACAAGGAGGCACAGAAGCTGTCAGCAGAGGTGCAGCTTCTTAGACCACATCTTCAGTTGGACAGTAAAAAAACTCCCCAAAATAACAATATTCGAAGTCCAAGCACCATTCTTGAAAGACATCCTGCAGGAGAAAACTCATGTCTCCTGCAGAATAACTTGTGATATCAGAGCTCAGATATTGCAACCCAGCAGTGGAGTTCCACAGCCAGCTGAAATAAATCACGATAGGCTTTTATTTAGGGTTTTTCAGATCAATGTATTAATTTTTCCAAAGGAAAGCCAAACACAGAGACTTTTATTTGCTGCAGAAAAGCATGTTAGCTAAGATATCGGTATATTTGTCTCATTTTTTCCCTTGTACCACATAGGTTCCTGGTTCAGTTCTCCCCTCCTGCAGCTCCTCTGCTCCCACATACCTTCATAACTTTCCTTCTGCCCCTTTTTATTCTTCTCCCCCACCCCCTTTGTTGCCTTTTAAGCTTACTGAAAATAATGAACTCCTGTGGCCTTCAACCTTTCTAATGTCTCTGCTTATTTCTGTAAGTTAGTTTTGGCTGTTAGGTTATGTTATAATGTTCCAGCACAGATATTCTTTTTGTGATGACAGTAAATAAGATACACACAGACTTTTCTGTTTATTTTTTCAGCTGTTCATTTATAGTAAATTTTAATAAAAACTGTGAAACAGTTTTGTTCCGTGGGGGAGGCTTGACACAAAAGTAGAACAATAATGTGCCAAAAATGCGTTGTTATGATCTTTCAGATGGGTACTGTCACTAGGAGGGGTCTGCACTTCAGTCAGTACAAACATGATAAAGTATGAACAGTACAGCTGCAAACTCCCTTTGGATAATGCTGCAAAACATATGGAAAATGTTTCCTGACTTATGAAAAATAATATTGGGGCAGAATATAGTAAAGGGACTGGGTCAAAAGGGTGCATAAAGCATTAGCGCAAGCCTTAACTGCAATCTTGTAGCCATAAATTCCCTACTAATGAAATGTATATGTAATTCTTACAGCCCCTCTGTGTTTGAAAAATCTACAGTGTTAATAAAGTGACATAGTTAGAAATCTATATGGGACCTTATTTATTCATTATTTATTTTAAGAGATGGCCCTGAACCTAAACATAACCTTTGGAAAAGTTTGGATTTTGATTTAGGTGCAAATCCATACTTTTCTGGGCCAGGACCCATTCTCAATTCTGCTTGGCTGGCATGCCTGTGCACTGCCTTGTTTAATCCTTCTTACACAAAACTGAACATTGAGCTGGCAGCCTCACAAGTCCCACAGGTCTCCAAGTGGGACCACCAGCCAGGGCCTTTCTCCTTGTAGAGTAGGAACCAGAGCAATAGCAACCCTGGATGGAGCTGCTTGCATAACCAGAAGAGGTCTCAGCCTTCCCCATCTACCTTTGAAAACTCTTTGCTTCTCCAGGGTAGGGCTGGGAAGGGCTAATGGGATTCCCTCACATGTGCCTGCCCTGTACCTTCTCCCCCTCAGCCAGGAGAAGTTCTGATGAAGGGAAAGCTCTCTTTCTACCTCGAGCTTTGACAGAAGGCCAGCACCCCTCACCCCAGCCTCTACCTGCTCCATTCAACAGAGTGGTCTGGGTTTTCAATCCTCTCCTAAATGGTCAAGTGGAACCAAACCAGAAAATAGACAAAGCTACCTCACTGACAAAGAGAAGCACACAAGCGCCTGGGCTGGAAGGGATGACTCCCAGATAAAATGTGAAAACAAGAGCATCTAGCAGGAGTTAAGCAGTAGGAGCCTGACCCCATGCTTGACAAGCCCAGCTGGTTTAACAGATCTCCTGGGTGACTACAGCAGTCACCACCTCTGCTACTGCCAGACCCACAACACTTGCAAGCAAAATGGCCAGCCAATACACCTGCGTGAAACACGTCTGAAGTAAAAATACCTTGTTTCAGGCCTCAGAAGGACTAATCCTTTTTAATGATTACGATTGAGTATTTCTTACTTGGTGTAAGAGCCATGAGGCACAGGATATAAGTGCTTCTCTGTACTCTAAATTGTCACTTTTCTGTGGTTTTCACTTGTTTTATAATTGCTCACTTGATCCTACCAAAAATAAACTAGCACGATCAATGAGATAGGTAGACAGTAGGAGCAGTGAATATCCACATGATTAAAGGTTTTCAGGCTTAGGTCTTAAATAACCATAATTGCCACTCTATTATCTACAGAGTTAAAGAACAGAGAAAGGTGAAGAAAGAAGTAGTTACTGGGAGTTTTTTATAAAAAGCTTGTCCTCACACAGGAGTAATTATGATCATTTTTTTTCAGATAGCAATAATTAAATTCTAACAATTTAATTAAAGCAATAAAATGTTGTAGGATAAATAGTAGAAACAAGGAATGCATTTCACACCAAGTGTCCACAGCAAGATGATTCATCAAAACAGTCATATTTTGTCCAGAGACGCTGAAGCAGGAGGGACACCTCCAAACAGACAACTGAAACGTTCAGTATTAAACTTCTGCTATGGATTATCCTTTGTGAGCAGCAGAGAGATATAGAAGAGAATATGGGATTGAGGGTAGGTTTTTGTCTTACACCTATGGTAGGATGCTGTTAGGGTCCTGATCTGCAGTTGTGTATATAAGAGATGACGTGGGATAGTGCATTATACAGCTGATGTGCTGTCAAAAATAAGTCAGTCTGGAGTGGGTACTTGAAGTTGCTTATGTTTTCCTTCTATTATGGATAGGCATGCTCCTCCAAGTCTTATTCCCTTATATCAACTTTATCATGATTGCCTTGTGGGAATGGGGAAAAGAGATATGGCAAAGGAAAAAATGGAGATCAGATATTACCCTCTCAGTCACTTTTTTCGAGGTGAGTGGCAAAGGAAAACAAAATGCATTTTTCCTTAAAAGAGAAACTATTTTCCCTTTTCATAATTCTGTGTGTTAGAAACATCCTCATTTACAGCTTTGTTAACATACATTTGGCCCTTAATTAAGATTTTTTTTTCTGAAATTGAAAAAATTAACCAATGGTGGATTTTATGATGCATTATTAACAGTATCAACCAAAGCTCCAGGAAGACTCATCACAAGAGGGTGATGAAATGAAGTCAAGTGAGATAACTGTCCTGAAGTAGGGTAAGAAACACCACCCACTCTGCTTATTTTGTTGTGTATTAAGCTGATTGGCTTGTCTTTTTACTGGTGAGCTTCACACGAATTTCTGATTTCACACACTCCGATACAGTAACCAGAAGTACCTATCCAGCCCTGGGGAGAGCTCAGCTAGCACAGCTCCGGGACAGAAACTGTCACCTTGCACAAGATGCAGGGTGCCAGGGCCCCTCACCTTCTTCCAGAGTGGTCACTCCTTGATGGCAACTGAATGTCCAACTAGTTGAATGGTTCACCAGTCAATGACAGGAAACGAAAGAAAAATGCTCAACCAAAACAGATTCAGCCAACATGCCAAGGACAGATTCAGAATAATTCCTTACTGCTAACAGACATGGAGGTAAGAAGGATAAGTTTGTTAACATTTTCAGCAATATTTGCATGATCTTTGCAGAGAAAAATGCAGCAGAGGAAAACATCAGAGAATACCGTATTTTTCTCAAGTGACTACAGTCATATAAACTCACCCTGTGATACTATCACCATCAGGAAAAGGAAGAGTCCCTTGAACTCCAACTGGTGAAGAAATGAAGCAGTGTGTGTCCATGGAATATGGTCACTCATCCACCTAACAGCTGTTTGCCTGTTTTCAGCACTGGCGGCACACGTGCTAGATGTAATGACAGCCTGCTCGGTGATACCTGTGCTCCAGAATATTTGGAGAAGGACCAGCTGCTCACTACAGCACCCAAGTCCTTTGGAGTCGGCTCACTTCTATTAGGAATTTGACTCTCTCTGGAAGTTATCTGATCTGATTAGCACGCAGGTGCAAGGAGGCCACAATGGCAATTGTTTAGTCATTACTAGGAAACATTAGGAAACTTAAAAACTCTTCTAGAAGAAACCAGGTATGTTAAGATACTAGGAAAAATAAGTAATTGTAGGAAAAAGAAGAAAAAGTAAAAAGTAGGAAAAAGAAATTGCCTTTGTTTCAGTAGAGAAACAAGTGGAGAAGATGGTCTTTGTCATTTAAAGGTCAGGGTATGAACATCTTATGCTCATAAACTAGGAAGCTCAAATATTGCGCCATATTGCTGTGAAAAGTAAATGTAATTGTGTCTCAATTTCAAGTCTAAGAACTCCATATCACATAAGAGGCCCAGACCTTAGGTCAATCAGGATATAAGATAAGGAAGTAAAGATATGGTGCATGGATGCTCTCTTTGCTTTGTTGGACCACACTAAAATATGAACACAACTAAAAAGCCACTGTAACAGCAGCATCTATTCACTAATCAATTTCTACATGCTACAGTTCAGACTTGTGAAAACCAGGAATATATGAAACAGTAGGCATACTGCTATGTTGACATATTCTCTTTAAGACCTGTTGTGTCTTTGCTGAGTGAAAGGCAAGGGATCATACGTGGGAGGCTGATTTTACCTCAGGACCAGAGCACTGGTAACCCTAAGAAGAAAAGTAATTCAACAAAGTGTTGTCCACATGATGTCCCCTGAGAAGTCAAGGTACTGCAGTCTAGGACTAGCTGGGGATGCATAAGACTCTGGCCTGTAACATTTTTTCTCACTTTTCCTTTCCTAGAGTTATTTCTAGTCATTTATTTCCCCAGAAGGCAATTTCAAGATTAACATGGAATATATTTATTAGCTCCTTGTGATCTGTAGTTCAATTAAGAAAATAAAGAAAACCAGAGGCAGCAGCTGCTAGAAGTCAAGCTCCTTTTTCTTAATATGAAAAGAGCTGCCTGGCTCTTACCGGGGCAGTAGCTCTGTCTCCTACAGTTACAGCACGCTCTGGGAGCACCAGAGTTCAAAAGCATTCTGCAAGGTCCTGGTGTTAGGGTGAGGATATTTGAGTCCTTGACTCCAGTCCTTATCCTTTTACAAGACCAAGGATTTCAAATGTAAGCTTCAAATAGCAATTAAAAATAGCAACTAAAAGCATTCTTTAGGTATTTCATGTTGTCCTTGTTCTTTGTCTGTTATACACCTGCCATGGAAAATGTTGGATATGAAAAGTGCGGCAAGTTTTGACAAATGATTTCCTGTTTAATTAGAGGTATGTATGGTTGACATACAATACAAGATGGAAGCCAACAGATTGCTCATGGGACATCCTCAGAGTGCCTATAACAGGTCTGAGCTTCCAGCTCTCTGTTTTATACATCCACATCTGAGAGGTCTCAGGCTAAAGATCTCAGAAAAGCAGTTCAGTTTCAAATATAGATGCATGTTCCTTTTTCACAAAGACACATCTGTCCTCACTGTGTTGAATCATGAGGTATTTCTTTTCTATTTAAAAAACTTGACAGCTTAGGACAAAATTCAGTTTTCAAGCTGTATAGTAGAGGCTGAATGTATTTCCGTTTCACAGCAAAATATTGTCATAATTGAAATATAAATTGTAGCTGCATTTGAAAAGCAGATTCCAGTCCCACTTTTTTTGTACATATATAGATTATACATATATATACATGCATTATATATATTTTTATATCTATAAAATGACGATTTTCTGGTCCATACACTCTTCAAAAAGCAATATGGGGAGGGACGCTGGTCTCTTAGTGCTTCTGCATTATGATCTACTGACCCTGAAAATAGGGTCAGAAGGAGGTCTCACTGCTAACTGGAAAACTAATCAATATAATTCTACCAAAGGGCTGGTACACACAAAGTAATATAGTCCCCTCCCCCTCAGCAAAAACCTGTGCCTCATTGCAGAGAATATAAACACCACATTTTGATACTCAGGAAAAAGAAAAAATATCAGTCAAGCACAAAGGTTTATTCTTTGGAAGGCTGGGGGTATCACCAAACCATATCACAGTTCTCAGATTTAATTCTGAGCAGTTTGATTGGTTATGTTAAATGGTTTAGTCTTCGTTCCTTAGTAAGAAATGTAGAATTTTGCCTTTGTTCTCTTCATCAGTTAAAAATAACAACCAATGATGAAAAAATTATTTTCTTCCTCTGTCTTTTCCCTCTTCCTTCCTGCATCCCCCCAGTGTTAAACGAGAAAAATAAGCCGATCTTTTTCTATGCTGAGGGTCATACAGCAAAGGAGGGTAGCCCCGTGCAGCCTAGAGGAATGCCATCATACAGCAGGGCTGCATTTGATTCTGGTCAGGTACTTTTACTGAGAAAGAGAGCAAGACAAAGGGTAAAAGGTCATTGGTGACTAATTTTCTGAAAACCAGCAGCTTGTGTAAGTAATAGAACATTTATTGTATTTCTCTGTCATCCCAGCAATGAGCTAGAAAATCCATAAGAATTCCCAGCACTAGCCTTTATTAAAGTATAGCCCTGGATTAGTTTAATGTCCAATTTAAAGTCACTGCCTGCACCTACTTTACTTACTTTTCTTAAAGACACCTATTTTCCTCATAATACTTCCCAATTTAAGTTGCCAAAAATATGTTTTCCCTTAATAAAAAGTAAATTTTCATTTATTTTACACATATATGTGTGTATATGTGTATTTTGAGGAAAGAGCACTTGAGTGCTGCATTCCTACATTAAAGTTATTTTCTCCACAATGAAATACTAAAGCACTGTTGGAGCGAGGTAAATACTGCAAAATCTGAGTACAGACTTCCAAAAAACAACAGCACAGGAGCCACAAACTCCCTTTGCAATGTTTGCATCCCCTCCTTTTGCTCTGTGTAAACATTCATATGGTTTCAAAATATTATTTCTCTGAAAGGATATTTATACTGTTGTGGGTGAGACAGAAACTGTTAACCTGAGTTCCTCAGGTCCATACCCAAGCCATGGGTCTAAGGCTAATCAGCTTGAAAAGAAGGGAAAAAAAAAACCCTTCTCCAACACGAAGCTGACAAGCTCTGTGGTCATCGTGTTTCTTGTCCATAATGATTTGAATGGAGACCTCAAGTGCCTTGGAAGTGTTGGAGATGGCAATCAGCACTTTTAGTCAATATACTTGACAGCGATAAACACTGTTATTGGACCTTCAGGGAGATCCTTGATACATGTTAACCCTACAAAATGTAATTACCCTTTAGACTTGACTAGAACAATGAAATATAAATTTTGTTTTGTGTCAAGTGGGTGCTCACCTCTTCCAGAGGATTTTATTAGGCAAATTCCCTTCTAGCTCAGATTTCACATCTATGCCAGGATGAGCTTCCTGGTATATCTGCTGAATCATACATACTCTCCAGAGCATGTTGTCTCAGTGTGCAGTCCTAGCATGTCTCCACATGGATTACACCCAAGCAGATGCTGCGTTACCTGTACTGGCCACCAAGTCCTTTAGAAACAATCCCACAGTTCTCTTGTACCTGTAAACTGTGACTGTTCTGTGAGCTATCCTGAGCTACATGGTAAAAGCCAATGCACTGGGGAAAGCTTCCAGTAACTCCAGTCCTCCATGAGTCTCTTCTCTCCATAACACACCTGCGAGGACAACTCTGTAAGCAGTCTCTGAACAGTGCTAAGTGTGACAGTTTCCTCCTTGCATGTGATTTTGTGCTTTTCTCTGCCAGCATCCAGTGTACCTTTTCATTGTGAGAACTGGGCAGATGTAAAGAACTCTCAGAAGAGGGAGGCCCTGCCACAGCAGATGTTATTTCATGTTGAGCACTTCCATCCTCTCCTCTCTCACCCTTCAGTGTTTTTCATCCCAAGAGGCATCATCAGAGTGGTCAGTGCTGGAGAAGACACCTGTCCTCGGTTTAGATTTGCTCATGTGCTCAGGAACCTTTGAGAGAAGAGGGAGGCAACAGCCTACCTGAGTATTTCCGGCTTTCCAGGCTGTGCTCCCCCTTTAGGCATTGGTCACTTTCTTTATTCATTAGCAAGCACTGGATTTTGGTCTTTTCTGCTATGGAGGTGCCAGTCTACAGCAGATTTCCTATACCTGATTCCACTTCTTGCTCCTGCCTGAGTTGCCACAGGTCATGGGGTATATTCTACTGGTGAAATAAAAAAGAAAAAGACAACAATATTTTCTTCAGCTAATGTAAAATCCTGGTCTAAATTCCCTGCCATGTCCAGCCCATAATTCATCCTCATGGCATCACAGACAGGAATCACAGCGGGAAAAGGCAAGTGTTTAATATGAAAGTTTTCCTCTATGGTGAAAATTAATTAGAGAGAATTTGTTTTATCTTTTTGACCTATAGCTAACATACGTTCTCAAACATATCTGAAATGGGACATTGTACAAGCTGTTTTAGATTCTAGATTTAATTAATGATCTTTGTTTAGGTAACAAGCTTATGAAAACTATTTGATGACATTTATTGTGCTCCCATACAAGCCAATTGCTTGGTGGATGCATGATTACACATGCTCTAAATGAAGAGCAACGATACTATTTAAAATCAAATCATAGATCTTTAACTACTACTTTTTGACATTTAGTTATTTAAAGGAGAAAAAAACCATATAAAGTTAAATCTTGTAATCAGAGCTAAAAAAAGCACAAGAGCTATATACAGATAGACAGATGACTGTTTTAGTATAGCCAATATGACAGTGGCAATACTCTTGTACCCAACAGTGGTTTTCAAGTGAACAAAAGATGCAGAAACAGCAGAAATTTCTAAAATAGTTGTTCATTTTTAGAAGTGCCCCTGCATGGAAACCTGTTTCATTCTCACCAGAGAGAATCCCATCAGAGAACACACAATAAAAGAGACAACCTGTTCACCTAACACCAACAGAAGATGATTGCTTAGGGCAAAACTCAGAAAAACTGAACCTGCCCAACATGGTGAATTCAGAAAGGAGGAAATGCCTAAGAAGAGCATTTCATTATGGTCTGTGACACACAATACAGTTGCTTTGCATTTAATTTTGATCATGAAAACTTCCAGTTCAAGAGACAGTAAAGTGCAGTAGTTACTCTCCCATCCTGCCCCTTTCAAATGTCTATTCTTCAGAGAGTGGAGAAGGCAGAGAATGTGTCCAGGTGCTAAATGGAAGTAAAATTTACGGAGGCAGGAACCCCAGGAGACATTACCAGCTGCTTACAATTACCAAGGTTCAAAACCTGAGTTAAAGGAAGTAAGATGGTAGATGGAACTGAGCAGGAGGCAGTAATAAACTAACATATTTTTTGGAGACAGAAAACTAAATAAAAATGGGAGTATTCAAGTACTGGATATAATCTGGGGCGTATTAAGTGGAAGAAATAAATCAAGCAATAGCTTTGAGCACATGGTATAGAGCTGTGTTTTCCTTTATAATTTGTGAAATGATAGCAGTTTTTGACAGTTTTTAAGAATCAGCTGGACACATATTGGAGATGAAGAGGTAAATCTGCAAACCCACACCACTGAAAATCTGGAGAGCCTGACAACAGCATGAGGCCTGAGTATAAGTAGCTTCAGGCCAATACAGTGGGTCCAGAGATTACTAAAGCATTAGGTATGACAGTTCCAGTTAAATGTTAACTAGAAACAAACAGTACTATTTCATGAAAAATGCATTGGTGAAAAGTGACAAATAATGTTCACTTAATTAAAAGGGAGGAAACTACTGTATGCAAAAATAGCATGTTTGTACCATGACAGAGTTTCAGTGGTGTATGTAGTAGCTGTTAAGTGTATACAAAATCGGGAATAAAAAAGAAAACTGCAATTGATGCTAACAAGAGAACATGTCTTTTAAGTACATTGTGGCACTGAGATGGACTATGACTCTAGTCATGGAGCCCTTTCTTTATGCCTCCAGCCATGTAGAGCAACTTGCAAGACAGAAATATTAAACAGTAAATCTGAAGTCCCAAGCATATTAAATGTTAGTAGCAAAATATCCAGTGAAGTCATGGGAACGGGGAGAATGGAAAAAGGGTACATTTCTCAGTGGAACCATTTTGTGTCAGAAAGTGTCAAAGCTTTATTGAATCACGTCAAGAAAGTACTTCATGAAATTTTTGGTCAAAGCATGCAGAAAGAACAGCTAATAACCCCACGGTTAGGGCATATATATGAACTGTGAGAAGTTGTTAACCCCAGTTTCTCTCTACTGGAGATGACTCTTGGAT
>JASSUY010018116.1:0-27801 GCA_032466535.1 Forpus xanthops | reverse complement strand
AGTCCCTCATGAAGAGTCCCTCCCCAGCATCCCTATAGGCCCCCTTCAGATACTGGAAGGCTGCTATGAGGTCTCATAGAAGGTGGAATTACATTTCTCCCCCTTTATTTTGTTAAGAAGCTTTAGCAACTTGTGTTTAGCTCACTATGCATAGCTCTGTTATATAATGTCAGAAACACTTTGCTGAATTCAAGTTTTGCTACTTGTCCAGTATACTGAATTAGAGTGACAGTTACCTTTCACTAACTCAGTTCTTTCTAACCCAGTGACCCAAATCCCAGTAAGTTTCCTTGAGCTCAGAAATACTATTTCACAGACTAGTCTATACATTTTTGCCAATTCTACCTTTTATTTATTGTTTTCCTTGTGAAAAGTATTTTTTCAGTTATATATTCTTTCTGTTTCTGTTTTAAAGCAGAGATATGATAATTATAATTTCTGGTTTATCCACATGCCTTAGTTGTCTTGTCATCATCTTCCTACTAAACTTTTCAAAGGAAATTTAAATTAAAAATATTACTGAAAAGTGAAATTTCTCAGCATCATCCTACACTATAAGAAGTAGCCTTAAAGGACATTTAGCCAACTTAAGCAGCACAGTAACAGGCAGAAGACATTTCACTCTGTAAATTGGAAGGAAATCAGTGGAAGCTAATTGATTTTTAAAATAAATCATTATAATTATTATAAATAAATTATGAGTAGGTATACTGGAGCTTATAAATAAACCCCATATCCCTCTAGATAGTTCCAACAGGCTAATCTTAGGTATCTATGTATCAGTCAACAGGAGCAAGGATGCTGTAACATTACATGGATAGAGATCCCATGGTGTTCTTGGCACTTACCAGATATTACTTAATTTACAAAAATTGAATTTCAGCACAGACAGGATAGCACTTTGTGTAACGACAAGATGCCCAATGTGCCATTCCAAAAAAGGATGTATTTTTAGACATCCATGTAAACTGCAATTGGTCTCCATCTCGCTGGAGGTCAGGAAATACAAAGCTTGTGGAAATACTACAAAACAGTTTTGTACCTAATGAACCTTTCAAGGAAAGCTGAAACAGTGGTATCAGGGAGATGTGAATACCCCCCTTTAAATCAGATTCTACTGTATTCCTTTGCTGAACAAATTGTCACCAATTTATCTGGAATTCTACGTATTGATTCTAGTCATGCTTCAGTAAATGTTCAACATGACTTCAATGGATGAGTAAGTTTACATTTATGGTTGCTCAGTTTAGTAGCAGGCAGTGCTTCTAATCCCTGTGGAGCTGCTATTAGCCATTGGTTGACCTGAAATTCACATGAGCTGGCTTTAATTCAGAGCTTGGTCTTCTCAGCATGGTTTGCTTGTTTGGGGTGCTTTTGTTTAAATTTTGACCAGCGGCTTAAGCTAGTTTTTCTTGGGTTTTCCTTCTTATTCTTGAGAATATATTCTTTTAAAAGGAGAACAAATGACTTTATAATGACTGTGAGCTTGTAGAAATAGTATCAAGAGAATGTTTTCTGAAGTAAATAGAATGGACAGTTTTCCCTTCAAACTTACTTACATGGTCTTTCTAGAACCAACCTTCCTTCTCCTTGTAGGATTTCTGTTTTGAATATACAGACAATTGGAGAGATGATGTACTGGAGAAAGGCAATGGGCAAACAAGAATTATCATATATATGAATGAAAATATCAGGAGGTGCTCGTATATGATATGAAGATCATGATGCCCAATGCCAGTGCCAGCTTTCTTATGTTCTTTTGTCACTGGACTCTAGGAGATGCCAACACAGCTCTTAAGAAAATCACTTTTCTACATCCCTGATCTATACTGACTGTAGATCACCTTTGAGTTTCCTCCTCTGTGAGTACATGAATCATTTCTCCTGGCTAAAAGTTGCTAAATGAGAATCCAAGGTAATTCAAAAGTTGTAACGATTTTGAAAGAAAAATGAGATAAAAATGAAAGGAATTGTTTTCTTAATGTATGTAGAGTTAACTTCTTGTGAGGCCTTCTTAGCTTAATTACAGCCATATCTTACATCTTTTGAAATCCTCTTTTTTTTCCCTATCTCTAGTGCAGGGATATCTGGATAGCAATCCTTTTTCTGGCTTGCAGGTGTCTTATTATCCCTTGTGCATTGGTGACGCTGCATGTACAGATTCATCTCCTCCAGTGGTTTAAAGTAGCTATACCTAAATTTTCAAACCCTTTGTGATAAGGGAATGTTATGATTTGCTCTGTACCTGAGGACTGATCACCAGTGATCTACAAACCATTTAATCATGACTGATAACTGTATTTGAAAAAAATTAACTATCTAGCTGAGACAAACCTTGTTGCAGAACACAACCTGTCATCTTTGTCTAAGGCCTCGCTAAGCCATCTTTACTTACTAAACCATTTTTCCATTTCAAAAGAAAATGGAAATAGGCACCAGCTCTAGAGCCCAAGTTTACAATCAAATAGGTAACAGGTAATGACAGACAAGTATGCTGCTGCACTGTTAACCTTACACAAAGCCCTCTCCAGTCAAATGAGAACAACAGCAGAGATGGGAGCCCACTGCAGTGGGATGACCTTTGAAATTGAATCATGACCATTTCAATGAGTGATGTGGCACCTATGGCCTTGCTCATGGAGTATTCCAGTTCCTGTATACACCAAGCTGGTGTATGTAGGAGCTAAGGCAGAGCATTCTTTGCTCTTCCCTCTGCCAGATTTCCCTCCCAAGCTTTACTCAATGTCCATGTCCCCAGGGCCCAGCCTGCAGTGCTCTTTTCTGCTTGTTGCTAGCTATGACATGTTTGATATTGCTTACCTGTTTCAAAGAGTACTTCCCAGCACTCCTTGGATGATCATGCTATTTCTTATGCTTACTGACTTTAGGGTTTGGCTAGAGTGGTAGGGAGGCCAGGGACAAGAGAATGGGGAGAGGGAAACCAAAGAGTTCTTTCTGCATGGCTTCCAAAACCAGCATGTTTTGTTCCTTGCCTATGAGGAATCCTCTGAGTGTCCTGACAGTGTAATTAACTTCCAAAGTCACTGGAGAGAGCACTCCATGTGGTTTTAATAATGACCCCTAGAAATTTAATGTGGCCCTTCTATTTTTTTTAGTATCATTTGGGGCCTGGCAGTCAAACTTTTGATTAAACTGCAGAAGAGTTGTGTTTTATATTAGAAAAATTTATGCCTCTATGTGCCTTGCAGAAATGTACCTGAAAGCTGTGTGCAATCCTCAGTAAAGGTTTCTCTTTTGAATGCTATGTTTAACAAGCAAATACATTTCCTCCACTTTTCAAACAAGGGGAATAGAGCTGAGTTAAAAGTCTGAGGTATTTTCTGGAATAGGGAGTATTTCTCCGTGCTTTTATTGCAGATTTCTTTGTATTTATTGGAAACTACTAGGTGGTGGAACAAAACTGTGATTTGCAGGGTCTTTTAGCTTTAGAAGATCTTAGTCTGTATTCCTCATGTGTGAAAATCTTGCTAGCTGGCACTACAAGGGCAGAATCTTAATGTACTTCTTCAGGTTTCTTCTGTAGAGCATTGGTTTGATGTGGCCTCTGCCTTTTTCCTAGCTGATCAAGGTCCATAGGGACTGAAGACGGGTAAGTAGCTATTCCACTTATCTTGTACATGTCCATATACAAAGATACATGGTTACTTACCACGGAGATGGACAGGAAATAACAGTGAGGGAAGAGATCTTTACCTCAATTAGTAGCATTATATTTCCTGTAGTGCATATTTTTCATATATTAAAAGTTAATAAGATGGTGTTAGTTTGCAAGACTTAAAAAGAGATGTGATCATAGTAAATGTGTCTAAAGGTTCAGAAAATATTACTAAGATATTTTAAAGCATATCCAGAACTCTTTCCTTCATATTCTTTATATGTCAAACAATACTATTTTTTTTGTTCCTTGTTTAAAGTTGTTCTGGTTGTCAAACCACGGCAAAAGTCTTAAGGGCTGCAGCTACCATAAGAAAATGAATTTTTCACATTATATTGGTTATTACATTTACACTTTGAGGCCCCAGCCTTGACTGGGTCTTTGGGGAGTAGGTATGGTGTAACACACTTAGCAGGATAGCTCCTCAGAAGACATGGGAATGTGTCTGGACAAGAAAGAAGTCCTGATGCATCCCTTTTATAGATAAGAAATTGACAGATTAAATTATGCACTAAATTAGTAACGAAGATACAACAGAAATGAATAAAATCTTCTTTGTGGAAGGCTCTGTTTATTGTTCCTACAGGTATTGTGTATGCTTTTCAGTGGGCTCACTGTCAACCGAAGCTAAGTTTAACACGCACATAAAGGTACTTTGTTGGCATCTTTTCCTTGCCATTATATCAAAATTACTGCAGCTCAGCTGCCATGGCTTCAGATTGCTTCTTCCATATAGGAACAAAGTGCTGCTTGTAAGAACAGATAAGAACCAAAAATATATTTGGCACTCTATAAATAACACTTAATATTTCCACCCTTTTATAAATAACTCTATTACATTCTTCTCTCAAGTTTACACACATACCTGGATAGGGTTCTGTTTAGCATATATATTTTCTCCATTGTTTAGAGAAAATATATAGAGAGAACTTTTCAATTAACTGCATACACTCCAAGAGTTATAAAGTTCAGTCACTTCTCAGGAAGCTTTGGAACACCTGTAAAATGCTTCCATATATTTAGGTATCTGATATTATGAAGCAAAAAAATAGGGTAGCAATTACGCTGAGAAATGAGAAATTTCAGAGAGCAAAAATATAAGGGAAAAAGTAAAGAATGATAGTGGTGGGCTCCATGTGGTGGGCTCACAGCCTGAAGTAAAACATCAACTACATTGCTGTCTTCCTCTGTGCCAGAGGTAATTTTGGGCAAGTTTTTGAGGAAAACCCAGTAAGGTACAATGGCTTTGTGTTATGTTCAGAGTCTGATGTGCTGATACACTTAATTTTTATAGCTCCTAGCATTGAATGCACTTCTTGAAACTAGCTGAACTGTGTTCCTAGGATGACACCTATCTGTCCGGTAAAGAGCTGTAATTGCTGTGAGAGTGGAGAAGATCATAGAATCAAGATGTCAATATTCTCCTAACTGTCTCTCTTGCCTCAAACACAGAGTAGAGAACAAGTCACGTTTCTAGTTATACAGGTGATTTAGATAGTTGGGCATAGAGGAAAAGAGCAAATTTATGAAAACTTTAGCAGCCAGATGGAGTTCTCTGATCGGATTTCTGGGGGGATTTAAGGTATTTATTATTGCCTGTAGAGGTGCTACCTTCACTGTTTTACCATAGATCTAGAAACTTTTGATCATACTGCAATGTTTTTAATACTGATCTGACAATAGCACTAAACTGACTTTCTGAAAAGGGCTACAAGGACTGTGATTTAACCTTATTGTCTTAGTGTTGACATTGTACCTCGCCTTATTTTTACACAGTTCAGTGGAGGTTGTGCTCACAGCAGAATGAAGACTCCTTCTGCATGTCAGTTTTGAAACATTTTCACAATGTTAAGCACCTTGAGTCCTGAGAGCAGGAAATACGGGCTCACTACCAGAGTAGCTTTACACACATTTCATTCAGTAACTCCCCCCACCCCTTATTTATGATGACTGTATTTAGTCTGCATAGAAGTGCAGAAGTAGTTAGAATGCTTATTTTATCACCAAGTTAGTATGATAAAATATGCTACAAACCACTTTTTTTTTTCTTAAGGTTCCAAGAGAGTATGATCGATTAGATGAATATTTTCTGCCTTACACAACAGATCACACCCAGCTGCACAGCTTTTCTCAGGTTAGAGAACTAATATATATTCCACTTTCTCTTCCCTTCCCCATCTCCCTTAATTAATAAGGAAAACCAGACATCTATCTGCATGAGGCTTGTTTTAAAACCAGTGCATAGGTCCATGGAAAATAACACATCTAGTTACTAGGATTTATCCACTGGGGCCAGACAGCATAGATAACTCTAATAATGAATTTGAAATAGGATTTTCTTACTACACTGAAAAAACCCAACAATTCCTCAGGCTTAAGGATAAATCAAAGGAAAGTGGCACCCCGGTGGACCAGACAGCCCATGGGCAGCCCAGTCACATGAGAGCCTCAGAGGTCACTAGCTGTGTTCCAGCAGAGCTTGTACAGCTTGCTGTGGAGGTTCACATCACAGCTAAATCAGAATACTTAATAATCTGGCACCCAAATTTCATGTGTTGCCAACTTCAGTCCTTATGTGAGCCCTCCTTTCACTGCTTTGGAAGTTTCCCTTTGAGTCGTAAAGCATGGATACACATTCCTGTGTTTTGACAACTCCAAAAAGTTAATTTAGAACCAACATTACGAGACTGTTCTAACTGTGTTGATGTACAGGTAGGTGAATTTTATTGCAGAAAAAAGTATGCTGTCTCGCAGCAGATACTCTGAAATGAGGAGGAAGGATTAACTGTAGTGAAATCGCTGTTAGTTATGTGCTCTTTCTTCCAGAGTATGATACAAGTAGGGCCATGACAGAATTTTCCTCAGAAGCCAACATTTTTAGATCATTAATTGTTTTTTGAGTCAGGTGTCTGCTTTGCATGAATTTGATTAGTTTGGTTGGGTTTTTTTGAGGATGCTTTGATTTCTTGCATGGGGGAATGGAAATGTAGGTCAGATACTTGAACCCATTCCCACACACATTCCCTTTCCTACCCATCCATAAATTTGGATTTTGGAAAGTCACAGTGGGGTTTCCTGAAATTTCTGAATTTGTATCTCATGTCCCTGCTCTGATGTAAAAAGAGTCTCCCCAGCCAGTCCACATCTCCCAGAAGTCTCTGAAGCCAAAAAGACTAGAGTGATGGCCTGTCCTCACTGCTAAAGGAGACTGTGGTGCACTGCAGGAGATGTAGTTCAACAGGAATGTTCAATCTATACAGGAGATCAGGAGCCAAGAAATACTTGAGTACAGCTCCCACGGCTAAGCATGGCTCTGAGCACCTCACTTAATCTCCAATGTGACCACTCCCCATCTGTGAATTGGCATATACTTCCTTGTTTCACAAAGGCTTCAAGAGGATAAAAATCTGTGAAAGTTATGAGGTTCTCAGATACTGTGATAAGTCCCAGGATAAACAAATGTTGAATGCAAAACAGCAGCTTACATGGTACATATTCAAGAACATGTGGAATGAATTAGAAAGATGAAGAGCGGGAACAGAAGAATGAGAATGGGAAGAAGCAGAAGGGAGAAAGGATAGATAGTAACAGTGCAAGTCAGGCAGCATGACTGGAAGCTATGGGAGAGTCATGCAGAGTCCTAGCTCACTTGGAGTTGTGTTGCAAACTATCTTCTAAGTATATCTAAAGCAAACTGAGCCAATGGGTTACTAAACTGAGCTTTTTGCAAAATTCTAATGTTGACATTTTTGTGAAGTGG
The DNA here is from genome assembly GCA_032466535.1 of Forpus xanthops. Lineage (NCBI taxonomy): Eukaryota > Metazoa > Chordata > Aves > Psittaciformes > Psittacidae > Forpus > Forpus xanthops. The sequence continues at coordinate 20,365 of JASSUY010018116.1, read as the reverse complement.
CCAAGAGTAATTCCCAAAGAAGGGACCTTACTGTGTGCACGTAGAGCATGAGTGGATGTATTAAACCTAGGTTTTATTTAATATCTCACAATAGACCTTTTTTGGGCAGGGAAGGCAATATAAGCAGGTTAGAAAAAATCAGTTTGGTACTAGGCCCTATTTTCTCTGATATTTGTGTGAGGGAAAAGAGCAAGTCTGGATATATATTCATGTACATGCATAAATAAACAGGGAATAAAGCTGTACATCACTCCTTAGCTGCCCTTTCCCATCATTATTTTGGGGTGAGAGTAGGTATTATGAAACTGTATACTACACACTAGGAACAGATAATGGATTATTTTTCTGACAACAGAATATAAAAGATTAAGCATTCACTCATGAAAAAAAAAAAAAATCCCTTTATAGAACTGCAGGTTAAGCAGCGTGGATAGATTAGACAAACTGCTTCTGTTTTCCAAAGAACTGAAAATCATGGTCAGTAAGGAAGCGACAAAGTTATCTGACATCACAAGAAAGAGGAGAAAATATGTGATGCATGTATAGAAAGCTCTTAAGGCAGTGGTATCAGGTAGATGGTTTTATCTGCCTACTGGAATGGGTGAAAAGCCTGCTGTTGGGATGGAGAGTGTATGTCCTTTTTGTTCCAGAACATACTGGATATGATACATTCCTGTGCAAAAGGAGATAACTCCCAGCTAAGCTTTCCAAAAAGGATTTAAGCAATGCACAGTAATTTAAACTGGCTTTCTGCACTAGAAGTTGTCAAAATTGCCACTAGTCATACCAATGACTGCTCAGCTGCAGTGAAACAACAGTGACTGCAGATTAGGTGTACTGATGTTGCAAAACATCTTTTACCAGCAAGGAATGAGAGGGCTTAATATTAAATTAATGTTAAACACAAATAATTTCTCATGATTTGCTGAGGAATGTCTCAAGTTGGATTCTCTCTAGGGTATCTAATGCTCCAACATTTGAAGTGAACTGGGTTGCCTTAGAAGCAGATGAATTGCATGTTTTGCTCTTGCAGTGATACACTTCCTACTGAAAACAATGGATATTAAGAAATTCACTTGCTTGGGTAATTCTCTGTGTCCTCTTTGCATATATATGCATTACAGGGATATCCCTGCTCCCTCCCTAAAATCCCAAATCTCATTGATACTTATGATCTCCAGAAGCAAATTTTAAAATGCTATTTAAATGCTGTTCGAAATCCTCTTTGCACCTCATCTGCATTTATGTGTCTAGATACCATTTAAAATCTGATGCTAGAAGCCTATCTGACACTTAAAATAGAACTTCAAAATGTTGTTTTTATAGCGTGATCTTCATGAAAAGCATCATATTTCAAAATTCTATAGGCTGAATCATTAAGGAAAAAAAAAACAAAAAAAAAACCAGAAACACAAACCACAACTGAAAATGGTGATAAAAGAGGAAAGTTTGACTTTGTGTTATGCTTTGCAAATTCTCTCTGCCAGTCGCCAAGCAAGGTAGATTTTGGGAGGCAAGATTATAAATCCACTTAAAGTAATAGCAGTATTCTCTGATTTCAGTGGGCTTCACTTCATGCCCTTCATGAAAGTATACTCTGACAGCTTTACATGCTCCTTTTTCTCCATTTTATTTGAACAAAAGTGAAATCCAATGCAAGTGCCAAGAAAAAAAACAGCTAAAAATTGCACAGGTGATACAGACCTGCTGAACAACTGATGAAGGATGCAGCTAAGTACCCAGAAGTGTTTTGAAGGAAAAATGCAGGTATTATTTGAATAAACATGTTTAAAATACTGAAGTGCATCAAAGGTATGTAGAAGATGGCCAGAATCCCAGAACAGGGTTTTGATTGTAAATTCCAAACCACACTATTCTGGAATCTGTCATGAAACTCTTTCGATAAAGAAATGTATAGGTACTAAATGGTATGATGTTTTCTAATTACATGAAGGAGATACAATAAAGAGTATGCTTTCCTATAATCTTTAAGTAGTTTTTAGTTTAAAAAGAAGATTGGTGTATAGAATTAAGACAACTTCACGACTTATTTTCCCCACATCTGTTTGCATAGTGGTTTTAATTTTAAGATTTCCCCAGGACCAGCACTCCTCCTTGCCTCCTGAAGCAGGCAGTGGAAGATCACTGCCATCTACAGATTGGAGATAGCATCACTAATGGAGTAAATTGTTGGAACAGTTTCATGTTGGAACATTTTCTTTGCCTTGAGCACTTGTCTCCCCATCCCCTCCTCCCCCTGAAAAATCCCACAAAGTCACCCAACAGACACTGTTGTCTCTGTAGCACCCTGTTCATAATCACCCTCATTAAAGGCAAAGCACAGTACTTTACGAATCTTAGAAGCCCTGTAAAGTTATAAGCCAAAATTGAAGAGGGAAAAAAAGGGCAAGATTCACAAATGTGCTTTCCATTACATAGTATATATGTTGAAATGTAGTATACATGTCAGAATTCTAAATGGCATCTTAAAGATTTCTTAGCAGCTGAGAAAAACAAACTTTGTGGACATTTGTATAGATGGATTGAGTAAGTGAGTACTTGCTTTCCAAGTATCGGTGCATGGATCATATTTGAAAGAAGGACTATCAGGAAAAACAAGCAAGTATGGCCTGTAGGAAGAGCAGAGCTACAGTTTCAGCTCAGCTTACTCCCCATCTTTTATTTTCTTGCTCCAAAGAAGGGGGTAAAAAATATAAAATCTGATAAAGCTTCATGGTATTTTTATTTATTGCAGATGAACCATACATTTGCAGCATATGAAAGCCCATTATATTTAACATAACTTTAACAAATTTTTGTCTTCCTTAATTATAAGGAAAGCTTTCATCACACAAGTCAGACATTGTTTCATTAATACACAATAGCTGTCACTATTTTTTACTCTCTTCCAATGTTTACTTTTTCACTGAATCCTTGAAATAAATGCGTATCTGACAACATTAACAAATATCAGAATCATGGATTAGGCAAATTAAAAGTGGTCCAGTTAAGGCTAAACGACTTGTCACCTTGCATGTGATTTCTACTGTGTTACACTTGACTCAGTAAAGGAACTGATAGTACCAAAAAGACCCTCAGAAGAGATGACTGATTTTCCACTGATATATCTAAGTGTAGGACTGGGCTCACTGAAATGATTTTTAACTAACCCTTGAGAATTCAGGCCTGCAGGAGATCACCAAGCTGGAATAGCTAGGTAAAAAAAAAATAGGGGATAACTTAAATGCAATAGAGTTAAACCATTCTGTAACTGCAGGGGATTTCAGCTACTGTCTGCCCAAATATTCTTCTTCACGCATTGGAGAAATGCTTCTTCTTTGCTTCCCCAGGTGAGAGAAATTCCCTGGCTTGTTTTCCCTGCTGTCTGTATATCATCCTAGCAGCTAGGGTAGAATTTTGCTTTGATTTGGGAGTCCATTACACCATGATAATACAATTGCTCCAAGGAACATATTCTGGTACACAACATGCTTTTTGCCTGTACTACCAACACCAAACAGCTGTAAGTCTATTGCTGGAGAAGCTCAAGCAAGAAAAGCAACAGCTAGTCTGGTCTGACCGTAGGAAAGAATAGGTCTCTGACTCCAAAAACCTTTACCTTCATTGTTTTGCAGGACAATCTCCTGCTCTAAAATCCTGTGCCCACTGTATTGCAGCAGAATATACGCCAGGCTTCCTTAAAAACATGTGAGAATTCAAACCCCACTTCACAAGAGCAGCTTTCAAAAAATACAGGTGGAAAGTTTGGGCCCCACTGAAGTCAGTGGCAGAAGTCCTGTCAGCTTCAGCAAGGGCAGATTTTCATTCATGATATTGATTCAGCTGCTACCTTTAAATACAACAGTTTTCAGGTCTTTTCTACAGAAACTCAATGTCAGGTGTGTTTATTATTTTAAACTACACGATTTCTTTAGAAAAGTAAACATCTGAGTACCTTTATATTTCACCAAGCAAGCTAGGAAGTCTGTCAGGAGGCATGTGGGTATTTCACACATTTTAACGTATTTAATTGAAATGGTTATCTGGTAACTGCGGAATGAAAGCTCTGCTTGTTGCTTTCAAAGGGCGTTTCTGTACATAGCCAGAAGGTGGCATTCATGGTTAACAGTTAAAAGAATTAATATAGGCTATTTCTTTGCATATGAGGGAGCGGAGAAAAAGGGTTTTTTAGTATAGTGGCAGTTACTCAATTAACCATGATGCTTAAACTAATGCAATAAAATTGATTTATGTATTCAGAGTTTTACAAGGAGTAGCAGAGTTATCCAGTAGTAGACATTAATCTTCATGACAAGACTGCAGGGACCTGGCAAGTTGCATTCATCTCTCTATAAAGCATTTGATAGGAAAAGTCCTTGTCTTCAGACAACTGAAGCCAGTTTCCAATAATTCTTTGACCACTATAATACCCACTGTTATCAGATCAGTTAGGAAATTCAAGAAAAAAAGAATAAAAATTGAAAGTTATCCAGTCAATGAATCTTAATCAGATTTTTCAAAGTCTGATCATTCCCATTCGTGATCCAGTCAGTCTATGGAGTATTGCCATATTTAACATCTGTGTCACATCATGCCTTTCCTGTTGCCTCATTGATCAACAGACAACATGTGATGATTCCCAGATGTTCAAACATGGCAGATCCCAAAAGACCTATTAAATTACACTGAAAGCAAAACAACATCCATGCTGTAAAAGTTTTGTTAAAATCAGGTATGTCTGAATACTCACAAACCTCCTATGAGATACTTACTGATATTCAAATTGCTTTTAAACTTTCCTTGAAATGTCCACATTGTGTAGTATTTGAGGACACTGTGTGACAGAGTTGATAACTTTCTGTCCTGTGCTATGAAGCAAGCTAAAATAAAAGTAGGCATATATATTTATACACGGGGACCACAGACCACTGGATTTTTTACTGTTTGTCAGCTTTTATTACATACAGCCGGTGTTCTTTCAGATTTTTACTCAGATTTCTTGCTTATTATAGCGTTTTTTTCCCTGATAAAGCTGAATAAATTATGAAAGAAGCTTGTGTGTTCATTCTCTAAGCAAGGCAAGGCAGCATGTGTTGTTCTTCAGCGTGTCCTTTTTCCACTCAAAAGGATCATTATGAAGACCAAGACTTATTAAGATGATACTTAAAGATTTGTTCCATAACTGAAGAACAGTTACATGAAATTCTGCGTTGGATTTCAAGCAGTAAATGTGCTACAGTTTAGGCCAGAGTTATGCTCCATTGTAGCACAACAGCATACATGTTGTTATGCTACAACACTCTGCTTTGAAACTGTCCCCACTATTTCTGATACAGTAGTCCTAACATGAAGATGACTATCCTTTGCACCTTCCTAAAGCTAGCATTACTCTTCTAATGACACTTTAGTTTCAAATATTATGCTGGTATTGTCAACAATGAGAACTTCATGATTTCATTATGAAGACAGGCAGCTGCATGCAGAAGATTAGGAGCTCTGTTTTGTCACCTAAGAAATAACAGCAGAGAGCTCAGGTGCGGTTTGTTTGAAATCAGGAAAACACTTCTGCACATAATTCCCACTCGTTGAAGTCATAATATTGAGTCATTTGAAGTTACAGTTTATTCTGCCATATTCTTTAATAAGAAGGAACACAGCTACTTTAGAAAGGCCAGCAAAAAGAGTGATGTTCCTTATGTGGGTATTTCTGACACACCGTTTGTTTTTCTCTTAAACTAAATAAACTTTTGAAATAGGCTGATTTTTTCTTCCCCAGAATAGAAGTTTAAAAATGTCAGTTCAGAAACGGCTATGGATTTCTTTCTGGTATTTTCCAATAGAAAAAGTGCAGGTAGTTACATTGCTGTATCTCCAAGAAGAAGGTCCACTGATGCAGTCCCGCATGGCTGGTTGAGCTCCTGGTGAGACTACATCTCCCACAGTGCAATATGGTACTGCCCTGACCAAACCCCCGCGGGGGCCCACCTTGGTATGCACAGGGTCACAGATGCATTTGGGGAGATGTAGTTCCTTGGGAAGGGAGGAGCAAACAGGCAAACCAGGTGTTTGTGTAAAGTAATGCTGCTGTACCGAAAATGGAGTTTGAAGTTCAAATGAAGGGTTTTCTTCTGATATGGTTGGAAAACTGATCATTTAGGACAAATAGAACTACTCGAAGGAAAATATCTTACTGGTTTGTTTTTTTTTTTCAGTGGATTATCAAAGCAGAAATCTGAAGTATGGAGGAAATAAAAATGTTCTGGGTACCCAGATTAGCACTAATACACTGCTATTTCCAGAATTTTCTCTACTGTGGAGTAATTTTGGACATTCACATTTTTATTCCCATTTACACATGTAACTCATTTTTTTTGACAGTCTAGAGCTGTCTGAGAGCACTGAGTGCCTACATATATGTTGAGTAAAAAGTAATTACTTTTACTGCTATCAGAAGGACTGAGGCACCTAAAAGTTACAAGACCTCCAAGTAGGAGCTGCTCAGGAATCCATCCATATAATATAATTTGCAATGTTTTTACAAGCAGACACAAACAAGTTGGTTGTTGAGTTTTCAAATTTAGAATAGCTACTTACAGTACACATACATGTAACTTAAAAAACCAACTCTATCTAGATTTGAGTTCATCTAAACCGTTTATGTCATTTTAAAAGAAACATTTAATTTGAACCATATGTATTAATTAATGGCATAAGACCTAACAAGGTTTTGTTTTGTTGTTGACATTTGCAGAACAACAGAGATTTAGGAAAGTAAGCAAAGATAGAAGTATCTGCAGGATCATGAAGCAGCATATGGAATACAAACACAGCAAAGAGACAAGAAGAGAAGCAAAGATCTGGATAATGGTAAAGCAACACATATGGAAAGTCAGCTTGAGAAGAACAATCATGTATGCCAAAAATAATTCACTAGCTACATTTAGTTAGAAGATCTGGGGAACAAACATAAGTGTCCTAAACAACTGATGTAGGTTAGCCAGAGTGTCTAACGGCCCCAGGGTCACATATCAATGCTCTAACTGCCAGCAGTGTCTGTGTGGAACAGGGAGCTTTCCAAGTTCTGGCCCGTGCTGGCTCTGTAGAGAAGTCTGCCTGTTCTTTTCCCTTTGGTATGAAATGTATACTGCTATGCAAAGCCATGTCAGAAATATCTGAGCTAGTTTATCTGCACAGAAAGTGCTATGACATGCAGAATTGCTTTTTTATGTTTCAGAAGCAAAACCATAGTGTTAACCTGCTTCCATATGTGAACATATTTTCATATCATCAACTTCTTTTTGTGCAATTTTAAATAATTATTTCATCATTATTTCACAGAAAGGGTGCTGAAACAGGCTCATGAGGTGTCCTTACTGTCTTGGCCATTTCTGGCAGAAGGATTTTCTTCCGACTGTGTTATTAAGGTAGTTCGCTTTGAGCATTGTTCTCCCAGTGGAGGCTCCCAGGTTTGTCCTGCAACATCAAACCTGGAAGCCAACACTGCGAAAAATAATGAAATAGAATAAATTTGTGACCAATTTTATCCAGTGTTGTTGGGATTTCACTCTGGATTGCTATGCTAGACATTATGTCCATTTACTTGGCTCAATATCCATGTATCAGTGTTAATTCAGTTTAGTATTACTCTTTTTTTTAGAATTGTGAGATGAGGTCCCCCTTTTTTCAAAGAGCACACAGCATGATACCTGAGCCTCCTGTATTTGTAAAGCTTCCTACAAGTTTTCTCTTGCAGAGAGGTGTATTGGAAACTGTTCTTTCAAATGGCACAGTTTTCCTGGAGGATCACCTTTTCAGAATGCTTGTTTTCTTGGCTCTAGTTTTCAGATGCATTCTTTTTCTCTGACCAAACAACCGTAGCCTATGACCATGGTTTTGACAGGTAGCATGCTAAAGCTAACCAAGTCCTCTGCACTGTCACTGAATACAGACAGCTGTCATGTGTAGCTGTCACATATGTGCCTGAGAGTCTTGCTCATTTTTGTCTAACACTTTACTCCTTCCCTCCCATTCAACATAGTCCTGTGAATGCTCCATTTCTGATGTCACAATTATCTTTTCAAGCTGCAAGCCACAGAAGCCTATAGGAGTGTAAGCATTTGAGGTGTGTTTGGTTTGGGGTATTTTTTTCTGCTTTAGCTCTCCTTCCCCATTGCTAGTATTTTGAAGATGAAGTTTTGGAAATCAGACTTCAACATGAGGAAAATTCATGAGTAGCTTACATTTACTTTTTCTATCATGAATTCAGAATTTGGTGTTGCTACTCTCTAACTCAGCTACAGATGAAAATCTCCTTTATGGGTTTCTCATAGTTTTAACTCAATGACTCCATGTTTGGTAAGCAGTAAGGTAAGCCAAAGGCTTCTTAGTAGGTTGGCTTGTCATGTAGTTATTCTTGTCCTGTATCAGATGAGTACATCCAAAGTCTCCTAATGCCCTGTGTAGAAACTTATTGCAGGGTGAGCTGATGCACAGTGACTTATTCTGAATAATTCTGAAGCCTCCAGGAACAAGTAAGTGCCTTACTTAGGAAGTAAGCATGGCCCAGAATCAAATCCAATAGATCTTCATTACAAACTCATAATTTCTCCTGCTTTTGATGTTTTATTTTGTGACAGTAGCTACCAAAGACCCAGATCACATTTTACCAACAGATTTCTCATTTCTAAGAGCCATTGAAGCAAATATGGATGTAATCGACTGCGAGTTCCAAGTAATTTCATCTGCTAAGATACCTCTGGATAATTTTTTAACTATTTCTGGGTTTCATTCTGCTGAAAACCTGACACTTCCTATGGCTGCTATTGCATTTTCAGCACTTAAGGTTATTTGTTCATTGAAAAGTGGATTGCTGTAAGATTGCTTGCCACATCTTCAGGTTGATTTTCTGCTTTGTTTTTCACATAGTATTTGCCATACCGAAATCCAAGTGAAGTATGAATTTACCCAGGTATCTGTCTTGTTTGAATTTCACAGGACCAATTTGCAAGCCCAGTTCTACCATGCAAGTAGCCAGTGCATAATTTCTAGTCACTGCCTTGATTTGAGCCCAGTTAGGAGCCCTCAGTTTGTACAAGTTTCACTGTCCTCTAGCACATCTGATTCAATAACAATAACATGTTGGAGCCATCATCTGTTGTGCTCGTGCACTTTGACATCTTCTGAGTGGCTGGACTGTAATTGTTGTTTAAATACCCAGACATACAGAACTTTGGCCCTAAAGGTCCCCTCTTTCCCAGACTCTGTGAAGCATTTTTCACTATTGCTAATGTAGTACTAGGCCCTGGTCTGTCTTCTTGTAACAGTTCTTTTTAACAGAAGCTTTTTTCCCCATCGTGTCAGCATATATCTGAACCCCTTCCCATAGTTTTTGTACTATTTCTGATTTCCCTCATTTTACAGACTGATTTAGTATTTTTTTCATAAACCTTAACGAATATCATCCAGCAAATTACAGCCCCTTTTTTTTCCAGGAGCTATAACTGTTATAGCTAACTATGTGTATAACTAAGTTTTCAGGTATTGCTTAGCCAGCACATACTACTGGCTACAAGCTATAACTTTTGCTTATATCTGAACTAAATTTCAGTCTCTCTTTCAGAGTGTCTCTTTCAAATCATTAGCACCTAATTAAGACTACTGAAACTGGCTCACTAATTAGGTTTTCACCTTTTCTGTATCACTGAGCAATTAAAGCAATGAAGCTGAATTTCCACAGGGCAATTCCCACTTGCAAATTCTTGTATCACTTCAACAAGGTAGCTGCCATCCTTGGGTTATGAACAGGATTAAAAAAGAAAGGAAGTTGAAGATAGCCTTAATCACATGCTTTATCTAATCCAATTTTACAGCTACAGTGACTCCATAATCCATTGATTCTTCTCCACAGTGATTTATTTCAAGCTTCTGTTTCACTGTTTCTTTAAAGCCAAAGATTAACCTAAGCCTTACTCTCTCCCTAATTCCAAAGTACACTGAGATACTGCTTTAACACCTTTTATGGAACTCCAGTTTCTTAGTTTAGGTAATTTAGGCACTAATTTCTCACCTGAGACCTCTACAAATGTGTTGCTAATTAAAGCCCCCCCCCCTCCCCCCCCAATTTGGCCTGGACACTTAAGGTCTTGCTGCCTTGTTCCATGAGGAGGAGTAATTGGTGCTGAAATCATATTTACTTGTGAAGTGTCTGAAAATGGTCCTTCCCTGGCACCATAGTGTGGTGATTGCAGGCCTTTTTCAAACATTTGTCAGTCCAGAAACCTGGAAAGGCTTCACTTTAAGGTTTGTCTTCCAGAGTGAACATGGACTGGTGCTATGCTCTTTGATTTCTCTTTTGTCTCTTTGCCTTTCTGTATAGAGAGTCCTTTGTCAAGTGAAAGCCAGTCAGAGGTCCTGAATTCATGACTACATCTGTCCTTACACTTTGTTTCATAGGGTATCTAATTGTTTCCAACAGGAGGGATAGTGATGCCTTTTTCCCAACTTACAGCATGACAATTATTCTGAAAGTTCTTGCAAGTTTTGCCATTGTTCTCCTTGCTGTTATGAAGAAGTAACTGTAACACACTCTGAAAATGCCTCTCCCCATCTAACAAAAATGCAGCGAGCACAACAGTGACACTGAGAGCCCTGCTGCGGCGAGTAAATGTTATATCTAAACTGCTTCCCAGGTCAACGTGCGTGTTTCAGCTGAGTCACAACTCCCTGGTAATCTCACAGCCAGGATCCCCTGGCATATGCAAAGTGTTACCTTCCCAGGAGTACAGTGTAGCCTGTCAGTGCTTTAGTATAACCGCATTGCATATTTGTATCAGCACATTGCTGATATGCAGGCATATTGAAGAACACAATGAATCCATCCTCCAATGACCAGGCAAACAACTAAACAGTTCCTCCAGCGTGATGCTTCCTGATACATCTGCTCCTCCGGGAGGGAGGTGGTGGGAGACCCAGCTCTTCTCAACCCAAGCAGCATCAACATAGTTATGGAGCCACATTACTGAGTGTATTTTGTTGTGATGTATATCTCCCACCAGCTGCGTTCTCGACCACTGTGTGTTCATGTTTTCAATGCTACAATAACATTATGATGTATAATAATAGATCTGAGGTGAATAAGCTCAATTACAGATGCTCCATGGGCTCTTAAGAACTGAGGCCTATGAAGAGAAAGCCCGAACCTTATTGCACATAAGGCTAGAGAGATGAAATCAGCGCTAAGAGGCCTTTTGGCTCTTAACCGAGCATCTTGTCAGCGGCGGCGGTGCGCCCGCCCGCAGGGATCCTCCCGGCCCCGGCAGACGCCCGCCCGCTCCCCTTTCCTTCTCTGCTGTCTCCATGCAACATAGCAGCGTGGGCGTCTTTGAGAGCTTACATTTGCATAGCCCCAGCAAGAAGCCAATCGGCAAGCGGCCTTTGTCTTTCATTTGCATATGCCGCTGCCGTGGCCAATGGGATGTGAGCGGCCGGGCCCGCTCTGAAGGTGATGTTCCCGGCGGCGCGGGGCGTCGGGGCCGCGGGTGACACAGCGAGAGGCCGCGGGGACCCGCCGGGACCAGCCGGGACGTGCCGGGACGTGCGGGCGCTCGGCGCCGGGGGAAGATGTCGGTGGCGGGGCTCAAGAAGCAGTTTCACAAAGCCAGCCAGGTAAGGGAGCGCCTCCGGGGCGCGGCAGGGACAGAGCTCTGCAGGGAGGTTGGCTGTTGATGGGTGGCTCGCCCCGCGCCCGCTGCTGCCGCCCGCCGCAAGGCGCAGCTGGTACCTCAGTCTTCTGCTCCACAGTGGTAACGTCGGCATCGCTCCCTGGCACCGCGGGGAGCGTTGTCTCCAGCTTCACCTCGGGGCTCTCCTGTTTGTCACTGCCTCTTAGCGCCTTAGATAGATCCTTACAAGAAGGGTCGCCCTTGGCCTTTTGCTTGGGGCGTCAGGTCTTTCTTTTAGTTACTAATATTTGTTATTTAGTGCTGGGTTTGTGTTTGTACTCCCAGGCCTCAGCTGAAGGTACAGGCTGTAGGGTACTAGATTTTCCCTGAATAATTCATTGTGTTGTTATGCCACCAGCTACTGGTTTGTTACCCTACCTGGCATACTGTGTATTGGTACTGTAGAGGGTATCCTATGTTTCTAGAGTTTTCCCTTCTCTTCTAGATGCTATGTTCTTATGTTTTCCTGGGTGAACTTTCCTCTTCTCCTGACTCCTTTAATTCCTGATCTATTTTCTCATTTACAGTGTGTTTTTCTTTAGTACTTTCCCTGATTTCTCTTGAGAGAGCCCCCTTTTCTGCCATGCAGGTGGACAGGTTGCGCTGCGCAGCAGGATGGTGCTGACCCAAAGCCCCATGCTGATAGGGTAGCTTCAGGAACTAGCAGCAGTGGGTTCTTCTCACCGAACGTGTTTGGAAGCCTCAGCTGCTTTGCTAGCACATTGCTCTGAGATCTGTATTTTTGTTGACTGTCATCAATCATAATGCTAATACTGAAGTTAATGTCTGTAGCCTGTTCAGTCAAACCAGGCAACTGCTGTTGTCTTGGTGAGAGTGAGAAAATAAAGGTTCATTGGGTGCTTAGCTGTCATCTTTCTAGGCCCTCCTTCAGATATTTGGCTTGTCAGCAGTCCAAATGCAGAATGTGCACTTTGTTTGGATCTAGAGATGCTAAATATTTGTATCTGATTTGTTTCCAGTAGTGTTCTTTGTACTGTGTTATGTTCTGATCTTGAAAACTGTCATGAATCTGTAACTTTTGCTGCTTCTGTGAGAAAATGTGGCACTTTCAGGGGAAACAAATCTAAGGACAGTTTATAAAATGTTTTGGCTTGTTTTGTTCCTAATTTATGGGGTAAAGTTATGTAGTCTTTGCTATGATAAGTTTGTCACTTGAGAAGAAGGAGGTATTTAACTGAGGAAGTCAGAGGGGTAACCACAAGTGCTGTCTCATCTAGCAACTGGTTAACAGTGCAAGTTGCTTAATCCTGCCTGGATATCCGGTAAACATAAAAAACATAAAGGAGGGAGGAGACCTGATCAAGGTAGTGGCGATGGCAGGAACAACGGATGTGTTGAAGTTGGCTGTATGTGTATAGAGAAAACATGCAACTTCCAGTATTCATTACAGTAAAGAACTGCGATGCATAACTCGGGTAATGTTCCTCTTCCCAGGGTGGGCCAAAGGTGAGGTTTCCACTTATTTGCAAATGCAGGACTGAGGAAGGATTTCAAAGGAAGTTGATTGAAAAAGTCTCTCAACAGGGGAAAAAAAGTACCTTTTAGTAGGAACTTCATGTTCAGGAAAAAGACACTGGAACTGGATTTTTTTTTGTTTTGGTGCCTGTGGAAATGCAAGACACTTCTTAAGAGCTCATTCTGAAAAATTCAGAAAAGACGTTGAGTGAATTAGTAGCAGAAAAAAAAAGAGGTGGGATACATAGAGTTGATCAAAACATCCAGGTCTAAATAACTGATCTATTTATCTCTGACACACAGAGACACAGTCATGCCCATGTGTGTAAAGATACAAACTAAACAGTTGTTGAAACTAACAAAAATAAAGTGGAATGTGCAAAATGGAAATATTTACATTCCATCTTTTTGCTAAGTTCTTTTACAATATGCTAAACCAAGTAAAGGCAGAGCATGGAAGAGGGATTTCTTCAACAGGACATTTAAGTCTCTAAGTACTGTAGGACCACTTAAGAAGGCATATACCTTTGTGCGTTGGATGGATGAGAGATGCAAGGGTAACTGTTAACAGCAGAGACAGGCATTGCTTGCAGAAAGAATGAAATTAATTCCTTTAGTGTTCCTAAAGGAGAATGGGGGCAGATGACAAAACCTGGCAAATTTCCCAGAGGACGTTCAGGAGTACTGAAGGGAATGAGACTTGTGCCAGGACATGTGATTAAGGAATAGAAATAATATTTGAAGGCTGACAAAACTTAAAGACAAAACTCTGGAAGGTAAAGCAAGTAGGTTAAGACAGTCTGTATTTAACAGTTCATTCAGAAATATGAATAAATACCCAAGAAGTGACATATCCATATGCTTCCAAGGTACTATTTCCATGCGAAATCAGACATCTACTGAAATAGTGTACTATGTAAAATGTGTGCATGATGTAAAATACATATCAATTGAAATAACCCACAGTTCTAACTGAAATACAGATAGTATAAAGTTATAGAAAGATTAAGTAAAATAAAATTGAGTTATTCTATAACTCTGTACTCTAACTGAACCACTTAACTGTTGCAGAACCCTGCTTTTTTGCAGAAGAAATACATTTCAGTTTTGTCTTTGTCAAAAGCCAGCCTCTTCTGTGTGTTTTTATGTAGAGCTTTTGTGTTAACAAGCAGTGATCTCCTTTGTGTGTAGGCTGAAATCCGAAGTTTGGAGAGTCCAGGAAAAAGCAAACAATACTTAACATTTCATACATGCTGTTGCAGTTTCTGGGGTGTTTGGTGCATGTCAGATGGGTTTATCTGAAGTTTCAGTGAAGTAAACAAGTGTTTGCCTTTTATAAAAGGTCAGCAGCAAACTTCTTGTGGTTACTGAAGCCCTCCCCAAATCCAAGCATGACATGCTATTGCAAGCTTGGTTGGCGTAGTAAAAAGCCACCATGTTTCTGTTAGTAATGCATTAATTCACAATATGTGTTCTTGTTATTTTTCTCCTAGAATAATTTTACTTTTTTTCCACTTTTTTTTCCCACTGAAAATAGCAGGTGTGTGTAGGTTTTCACCTAAGTATCTGCTGGTGAGGTTGAGAAGACAATTCTTGAGTTCCGACATCTGGTAGAACTACCAGAGTGAGTAGTGTTTTACCTATTTTTCTATATTGGCCAATATGTAAAGCTGCAGTTCTGCTCCAGTGTCTGTACCATAATGATTGCTTCCCCCGGTGTCACAGAACTGAAAGACTCAAAGCTCATATCTAACCCAAAGGTCATATATCTGTTGTGTATGCTTTCAGGTATACTAGAATTTTCTTTACTATGCTTCTTGTATTTAGATTATTTAGGTTTAAATTGAAACACTCAAGTGGACTGGAATGAGGATCGCTTCCATTCTGCCCATTTAATCAGGGATGATTCCTCGAGTATAAGCAATCTCAAATAATGAGATAGAACCCATGTGGCATCTTACCACTTCTCAGTGGCTGATAAGTGAGTACAGGCTGTTTCTCAGAGCTGATAAAATCACCTGCCACTCTCATGAAATTCAGCATTCTCCCTCTTCCCTTCCCATTTTTTAATGTATTTGCAAATAGAATTTTCACATTAACCTTCAGGGAGTTTTGTTCATGATGAGAACTTGTCTGGTGTTGCTTTCAGCTTCTGACATATCTGTTTTCCTGTTGTCAGTTTGAAACCTTTTGATGTAGGTGGGTGTACCTCTGCCTGCTGTTTTTGTAGTCCTTGGTCTTGTGGTGGTTGTGCATGTGGGATAACCCAGCTGGTGGGAGGACTGTATCTTCTGATGCTTACTGGGAGTATATTTAGAGTGGTGTTTCTGTTTAGAAAAGCAGTAGGCACACAGAGTGAATAAGGGAGCCTTAAGAGATGGCAGATGCTGTTGTAATTTCTGCTGTGCTCTAAAACTGCAACCAAGCTAGTATTTTGGTGTAAAGATGTGTGTAGTTAGAGGCTAGTGAGCTGTGAACCTCCCTCCCTTAGGGTGTGTTGAAAGCTCAGCCACACTGCTGGCATAGGAAATCTGCTGTCGACTTAGAATTAACGTTTTTTTTTTGTCTTAATTGTAGCTGAAGTCTGCGTATAGCAGCAGTGCCATTACCAACAGTTTATTCATATTGCATTTCTTAGGCTTAGCTTCTCAGCACTAGTAGAAATTAATAAGTTTTGAGGAAACACATGACTTTCAATTACTATGAACATCTTACTTGTTATGTCGGTGTCAAGAGTTGGTGATAGCCTATGCAGACTGGCTTCTTGAACCTTCTCCTATTGTCAGTGAAGAAAGAGAGGCTCCAAGAGTGTGTGAATCAGGAGCTGGCAGTGTTTGTAGATAGAGCTGAAGGGGATGCAGATTTCCTAACCAAAACAACCAAAATCCTTTACAACCTTTTTGCCTTCTCAAGGTGATTTAACCTGGTGCAATGAAGTATATACTCTGGGCTTTTGTCTCTTACATATCCTGAATGGCATTTCTCTTTTAGAGTACTGCGTCTTTGTTTCAGCGATGTTTTCAAAGGCCTCTTTCTATTTTTAATTTCTTAAAAACATTTGGCAGTCAGTAACAGTTGCAGGGATGCATCTCCTCAGTTTCTGCTTTTACTTCACTGATATATGTGACCATTTGATTCAGTCTGTTGGCATACAGACCAGATCAGAATCAAGACCTTGTTGTTTCCCAAACAGAATATGTCTTACGATTGGGTTTTGCTGTCATGTTTGGCTTTTTTTTCTTATTATTTTTCTTTTCTGTTACACTGTAGGTAAATGATACTAGTCTCAACATAATATTTAAGCCTTTTTTCAAGTCCATGTTGACATTGAGTTAATACACGCAAATTACCTTTATCTAAGTGCTTGACAGCAAAGGAAGTATGCTGGTAAGCTAGAAAGGGACAAGCTTCATGGAGAACCTGAACTTGCCAGTGAGACATGAGAAGAAGCATTAGGACTATAAGCTGTTATTGTATAGTCTGTTAGAGATGCTGCCCTTTCACATCCAGCCCAAATTTGGCATGGTGAATCCAAGATATTGGTAAAGAGAAAGAGAGTGATCTTCTATCATGTTCCTAGTTTTCATTAGAACATTGGACGTCCTCTTGCAAACCTTATAGAATTATAGGGGTAGGATAGTGGTGAAAAGGACAGTAGAATTTAGTTTATTCTCTGAGATGTTCTGAAATAAATGATTATACACGTTTTGGAGAGGAAAGTAAACCCTCAGCCACTGGCCAGGACAAAAAATAACATTCCTTTATCCTCTGTGTATATGTAGGTATCTGATTAGACAGTACAGTTTGTCCTTACCTGTGTCATGGCTGGTGACTGTTATGCAATTCAGTGATTATAACAACTATAATGTACATTATGCACTGTTTATCTTCCTCAGATGATGTGAGGAAAGGCTGAGGGTTTGTGTAAGTCTTTGAAGATTTGCTAGTTCATGGAGTGTTTGGGAGGTTTTGTGTGGGGTTCTTTATTTCCTTTTTGGTGGTTGTGCAGTACGGGGACACTAATCTACACTTCAACACTCTTCCTTTGCCATTAGTACAGCTGGCTCACTTCTGAGTTGCATGGTTGACTTTTGGCAGTGCAGCCCACCCTGCTTATGCTTGAAGCTTGCTTCCTGGAGCCAGGATAGAAAATAGAAGAGTTCCTTCTAGCATAGGGGTGATTATCTGTGCTAAAAAATCTTATCTGTTGGAGTTCGGAGGAGGGGGAAAACTAGGTCTCAAGATTTAGGCTTACAGTTAGATTTTCAACTGTATTTATCACCTGCTAAGTACCCTCCCAGTAGGGCATAAATGTAGGAAAAATAAAGTTTAAGTGCTTCAGTCAGCATACAAATCAGCAGAAGACAGCAATCATGTGCCTCTGCAACCTTTAACAATGCAGCTCTCAAAGCCTGCAATAGAAGCATGATAATGCTGTGAATTGAGAATATAGCAGAAATGCAGCTACAGCTTGGAAGGAGGTTAGTTATATTTTACACATAAAGTATTGATAAATAAGAGTCTGAATGTTATTGCAATTGAAAATAGTGTAGTGGAATGGAATGGAAGCTGAACTTTCTCCTTGAGCGCATCTCCTTTTATGGATTCTTGGCTTCGCTGACTAGTTCTGCACAGGCATCCTGAAGGTTTGTGTGAGAGCTGGCACTCCATCCATAACTCATGCTGTTGCCTGAGTCATTGCAGCACATGTTGGGTAATACAGTGCAGTGCAGTCTCTTGAGAGTCCTGCAATGCTGAAAAACAAATAGGTGAGTGAAGCAAAGCAATAGCATTGCATTAAGATTTTCTTCAGCACCATTTGCTAAGTGTTACCTGAAGTTGCTTAAATATCTTGAACAGATACATTTCTACCAGGAAGTTGCATTCCTATACAGAATTTGGGACAGGCTTTAGAATATTCATAGAGAAGGACAAATTCTGCTTAGTTTTACTGATGGAAATCGAGGATGACTTTATGCAGGACCACTTATGTAGGAATGTGCAGCATAACTGTGAAACTCAGAGCAGAATCTGGCCGAAAAAACCCGCAGTCCAAGTGCTTCCTTCCTGTTAAGAAAGTTGTATATGTTTAGTGGCACAAAATAGCTGCAGTTGCAGAACAAACTATTGCTGCAGAATAGAAGTTTTTAATACCGCATTGTGTTTGTTGTACCCTCCAAACACCAGCACTTTCTGTAAGCACACATGTAATTCAAGTTACAAAACATGTCCCATTCTTCATGCATTCAGTAAGAACCCTATAAACCCCAAAATTTATTTTGTAATGATACTGTTAAGAATAAAAGGCTTCTATTTTTGTTAATGCCACTTTCACCCCAGTATATTGCCACAGTCTAGTTCTATACAGTGCTATTATTGTTAGTCTCTTTCCTGTTCATGGAAAGGAACCCACTGCTGGAGTTTTATGACTTGATGGGAATTGAAGATGCAGGTTTTAACAATGTTTTTAATAGCTCCAGTTGGAAAAGGGCTAATGAAATTAAATTACACCTTGAATTCTGTTTTCTAGAGCCCTAGTGTACTATCACTGTGTACATCTTTCTAAAGGTTATTAAGAGTAATGTGCATTGATGGGAGACTATACCAGTTAATTTCCTGCAACATCTCAAATATCGGCAGCTGTATATGTGAAACACAAAAAATAACTTGGCCTTCCATGCTTTCTATTCAAAGGACAATGCCAAGTGTCTGACAAGAATTAATTCTGTTTCTGTAGTACCCTAATTAAATTATGCTTTTGATACTGTACCTGTGTTTAATGAACTACAACAACTACAGTGAAATTGGCCTGGTTAGGAGCTGAACGTGATTATAAGAATCCAGGACTCAAGGAAAGGAAATCAAGGGGTACTAAAATTCCCTTATCTATGATTGGCAGTGTTTCTGTTCTTGTGCAGTCAGGTTACAGATCTGAGGTGAAAAAGTGGGGGAAATATTTTTAAACTTTTCTTTTTTAATAAGCAAACCAGAAATAAAATATTAAACCCAAGTATAGATGGTCTGAGGTGGTAAGAGCCCCTTTATTCCCTGGTGAGTGCTTTGCAAATGCAGGTAAGCCTCCCTGTTCCTTTTATTTTTTACCAGATGCAGGCAGGGTACTTGAAGGTGATGTGACTTCAAGGTTAAGGAGCAGGTCAATGCCAGAACCAAGAGTAGGCTGTGTGTTTCCAGACGATAGATGCAGTGCTCAGTCATTAGAAATTCTGCTTTCAAACTTTTGGGGTTTGAAAAGTGTGTAGAAGAACTGTGTTATATTAACTATGGGTTTAGGATTTTTTTAATTCTCTTATATATTGTATAAGATGTACTCATAAATGCAAAGTGTAGGTATGAGTTTGGATTAAAGCTCCCACATAAATATGGTATAATTCCATGGATTTAAAATTCAGCAGTGCTGAACATGGTATTTTCACTTCCCATTACAGTTTTTAATACCCCTCTGTCATGGGCAAGCTGAGTTTTAGAAACCAGGATTTTCAGGTAATGATGTCTCCCTAGCAGAGAATAAGTGTGGGGGAAAAAATTACCTACTGCTTTAAGTGAGATGCTGATTGGAGGTCAGAAAGTCGTTTGTGATTCAAGTGCATGGATTTCCCTTTCTCAGTTCTGTTGAGAGAGCCAGAAAGTAAAATTCAATGCTTACACCATCTGCATGGTCAGAGATTGCCACAGGCATGGGAACGCTTTCTCTTTCCCACAGAGAATGTGGCACCTGTCAGCTTGGCATTTGGGTCACAGTATATGAGCGTGTGATGGCAGAGAAGAAACCCTGTTACAGTGAATTACTAACCAAAGACCATAACTTCTCATCAATTCAGACAAGTACACTCAGTTGAAAATATAGTCCGACTTCTTGTGTAATTAAACTAGTGAAAAGAAAGAGAAACAAAGGAACCACTCCAAGAAAGCATAGTAAATGGAACATTAGTGATAGGACAAGGGGTAATGGGTTGTCATGGGTTCAGGAGCAGCAGTCGTTTTTCTCCTTTAAGTAGTAACTGCGACAGTTCTTTTTGATGCCCAAAGTGGGGCATGAAGGGTTGAGATAACAACAGGATTAATAGCCAGTCGTCACAATGTTGATTTATTTGCTCTCAGAGTTGTGGCTCTGGTTCTCGCAGGTTCAGCATATGATACTTTACTTAGAG